>VZRF01002085.1:627165-645823 GCA_013396875.1 Vireo altiloquus
CAAAACCCAAGCGCTCTCTCTCGCTCGCCCGCTCCAAACCGCTTGGGAGAGAAAAATCCCTGGAACTGCCTCGAGGAGGGACGTCTGCTCAGGTTGCTTTTCAGGATGTTTGTGGAGGCTGCGGGCTCGGCGAGAGGCTGAGCCGCTCCCGAGCGCCTAAATTACCGTGAACGTCATTAAGGAGAAGACACCCCAGGAGGGAGGGCGGTTTATATATAAGGAAGGGGCCCAAACTCCCACAGACTTTATAGATGCGAGTACAGCGGCTGTCTGCACAAGCACGCGTACATACTTTTTTCCCTGCCTACTTTTTTTTTTTTTTAAGAAGTACAGATTAGAAGAGACTGTCCATGACAAAGCCAACACCATTAAATAATTTAAAACGTGATGATTATGTATTCACGCACACAAACACGTATGTATGTCTCTGTGCACAGAGCCCCGGGTCACTTTTTCCAGCCGGCAGTGGGGAGGGTTAATGGAGAAGCGTTAGAAATCCGAAAGGGGAGATATTCTCTAAGAATGGCAAAACCAGGAATATTTACTTGAAATGAAGCTATCAACCTGTGCACACGGATGGTTTATGGCATTCCATTGCCCTACACCTTTGCTTTCCCCTTTCTTTCTGATCGCTGCTACGTGCCTTTGTGGGATACTGCCTTGAGATGGATTGTCAGCTTCTTAAAGCAGTGACTTCTTTAACTCAGTGGATGAAACTTCTACAATAATGGAGCCCAAGTCCCAATTAGCCCAGGTAGATGCCTGCTACAACAATAAATAATAATAATAGTAATAATAATAATACTATTCTCAGGTAACAAATATAAACTAATGCTTCCCAAATCTTACTTGGAAAGAAGGGGAAGCCAGGATGGTCCATTTGGGTTGCTGAATCCAAACTGAGGTAACTTCAGAAACCATACATATGTACATTAAGTTTATGCTGACATTAAGATTCATTCCTTGGGCAAAGAAGGCAGAAGAGGAGGATAAAGGAGGTCAGCGGTTTTGGGGGTGTTTTTTGATAGATTGTTCATCTACTATTTTCAGATGAGCAATATCCAGTAGTATCCAGCATCATATCCTGCAACTCTTGCAAACTAATATTCAGCACTTCTTTTAGTTCTTTATGTTTAAATTCCTGGCATGAACAGCAGGTAGCCAGTCAAAAAGCTGCATGGGAAACATGATGAATGATTTGATGTGTTCATATGCATGCATGTGCACCTCTTAATAACAGGGAAACTGAGGCATCACATCGAAATGACTCACGGCACTATTGAAATAGTGGTGGAACCAGCAGTAAACCCTTAGCTCAGATCTAACACGTTAAGGAATGGCTCAAGCTCTGAGAGGACGGAGGGGACAGAGAGGTTGTGAAGCCACATCCACCTTAGGTATCATGGGAGCACTTGATGCCCTCACTGGTGCGAATGGGGCTGCTCAAAAATCTCCCCTGTAGCTGCCTTCCCAGTGCTCCCCACTGATGAAAACACCAGAGCAGTTCCATTTTGGCTGCCCAGTTAAGATCAAACTCTCCAGCATCTTTTGTACTTCCTGAGGAGCAGCACTAACCTGCTCTTCACCAGGCATGTATTTGCCTAAATTTCTTTCTTGCCGAGGGTGTGGTTTCTAGATCAATTTAAGCTGATTTAAAGCCAGGCTCCCCCTGAGAAAGATGTTTGCTTTCTCATCCCACCCCAGCCTGGACCTTCAGCTGTCCAGCCCCACCCCTCTCCAATGCCGGTACCAACACTTACACACAGGTCAGGAAGCTGATTCTGATTTTTAAACATTTTTTTTTAACCATTTGTGTATTTGTTTTTGCTGAAATAATTTTCTGCTGGATCAGCTCCTTGTTCTGCCTCACTCCATGTTGTGGTGGAACGAGGGAGGCCACAGGAATGCACAGCTGGGGGCAAGGAGAGGGTGTCTGGGTCCGGCTGCCATGGGAAGGGCAGACAGATGATTGGGATCTCTCTGCTCTCCCTTTCAGCTGCAGACAACTTGATTTCTCTCCCTTTTTTGTTCCTTGTAGACAGTTTTTCCAGATTTGTGAGTGTTGGCCTTTCATCAAGCAGCAGTAGGACAAGCAGCCTTGCCTTTGGCGTGGATATGAGATTAAAAAGTCTGCAAGGATGGAGCAGTGGACTGGAGAGCAGGTGTCTCTGCTGCCTAAATTACTTACACTTGAATTGCTTGTAGCTCCCATTTAAAAACCGACTGAACTTCAGGTCGGTGTTGTGTTCTGGAATGGCAACAGGCTCTGAGAGAAAGAGAAGGAAAAGTGTGTGAGGTTTCTCTGCTCACTTGTTAACACCTTAGGTAATTGCTCTTGGAGCTATAGGTGTCATTGGAGAAAGAGCAGAGGACAAAAAGTAAACCTTGAAACCCTTGATTTGACAAATTTCTTGAAAAAGTGATATTTGAATCTATTTCCTTCTTGTTTTGTCTGTTTAAGTGGTCTGGGTTAAGCCACATTTAGCTATATTCTGATTTAATTCAGGATATGCTGTTAAAAGAGGGGCAATGTTGCAACTGTATCCTGTGCTTTTATAGGAACAGTTAAGAAAGTTTTCTCTTTTATACAGTGTTTTCTATGATGCTGCTGCACCAGTACAGCGTTTAATAAATGCATGATAATTTGCAATGGGGGTACTTAAAACAGCATAACAAAACAACTCTGCCAGCGTGGCATGAGAAAGTGAATTTGTTAAAGAATAACTTTTTGATGTGAAATCCTCAGCTCTTGCCTTCATCTTGCTTTGGGACACAACAAAGGGCAGCATTTATTCTGCTGGATACATTAAAGGATGATGCAGGTCAAACTGCAGTGGCTCAGCCCTCAGATCTGAGCTTGAATTTCAAATACCTTTCACACAGAAAGGCAATCCAGATCGTACCTTTTCTCATGGACAACGTCTTTCTCTTCCCTCCTTTCCTGCCTGCTGTCTGAACCCTATCCTGCTTCCTGTAGGATCAGTTCCACACAGGTTGCTGAAATATTGGCACCTTCATGTCACTGTCTTTTTCCTCCTCCTTCCTGGATCAATTAAGAAACCAGTTTTTCCTCTTACTCTTCTCTACTTCTTTTGTGTATCCTCCTCTTCCTGAGAAGGAAAACTAAATGCTTGTGATGAAGTAATCCCTGTTTGTTGGCACTTACTACTTCAGACAATTTCTATAAAAACAAACTCCCAATGTTTCTGGGGTTCTGCACAAGCCACATTACCAATCGAGTAACGTTTTAATCTCTGTGAGCTTTGTGTGCATGCTCTTACCCGAGTTTAGAACCAACCACTACCATTTCTTTTGTTTGGGTGGAAGTCAGTACATTTGAAAGCAAGTACCTAGGAGATAACTAAAGGGGCTGATGAAAAAACAAATAATGGACAAAAGTGTGCAGGTTTGTGCTTCGTGAATTTGTTTGTCATCCTCATGTACCCATCTGAGGCATATTCCAGCGGCAGAATTTGGTCATTTGCATTCAGTTTTACTAAATGGGCAGTAAAAAGTGTGGGTTCTGCTCAGAAATTCATTTAATGACTTTTCAAAAATCAGACACAAAGCATTTTTCCCTCTTCTCTGCTGATTTAGTTTCAAGCTTGTCTTCCTACTTTGATGTCCTCTTTTTAATTTTAACCATGGTTCTTTCCCATTCTGTTTTGCATCTTCTCTCATTTGTCTTGAACAAAGTGCAAGTCCTAAATTATAGCAAACTTTTTTCTCCTTCCAAACAGTCCCACTAAAATAGCATGTGTTTGGGGAATTTTGAACTGTTTGTCTATGCCATCTGCATGGAAAACACTTATACAGCAAAAATAATAGCATTATTATTTGTATTAGAGTGTCTAATTAGCTCACATGTTTCTTACACTATATTGGATCATTCTTATCAAAAGCTTCTATTCATCTCTCCAGCATTATTACTGAGAACATATTCACCAACATTAAGTTAATCACATTATGGATAAAGCCATTATATTAGCTCTAATCCAGGAATTTGAACAGATCTGGGTTGAGCTCTGCTGTGTTGGACAATACTGATCATGTTATAAAAATTAAGTATTTATTCTAAATGCTACTGATCAGAAGAGAGTCAGAAATGAGATCTGTGTTTTGGGGTGTGAAAAAGGCATTATTACTTCTGGGGATGGCAGTGAAAGCTAAAATAGAATTTTAAGGTTTATGAAATGGGACTGTGGCACTGAATTTAATCTTCATCAGCTGAGGAAGGTGGACAGAGTTCAGTTCTTCACAGTTCAGCCCTCCACTTCATAAAACTGGGTCTCCACAGGGATCCTTTTATTGCTATTGACTTCAGAGAACATTAGGAATGAGTTCATGTCGCTAAAACTTTTGCAGTGCTACATTTATATACAATTTGAATATCGGCCCGTGCTATATTTTTGATATATGTTTGTATATTGCTATGAGCATTTGTAAATGTGCATACATACACCAGTATACTTCAGCAATGTCTTTAAACTTTATGTAACTAATGTGTTTCTGCAGCACAGAGACAGCATAGGAGTATTGTTTGACGTAGACTCAAATATTGCCAAAGCAGCCCGAAGAAAACCGAATTTAATTTTGTACTATTAAATTATTGTGTGCACACTTGATTTGGTTGACGCTTTTGGCACAAGCCCAGGTATTTCCTTCATTGGTAACATTGTAATCTGAACATCTGAGATCTCAGCCTTATATTTGTGAAAAGCTATGCTGGGCACGAGCTCCAACGTCACTGTTGGGAGCGGATTTGAGTCGTGCTGCAGCACCTTGGAAATGTGCCTCTGAAAATCCACTTAGTTGTCACATTTTCTTACAATAAATGATGATCTTTGCTCCTGCAGACATTCAGGATTCTTCTTATTAACATATATTTTTGTCTTTCAGTTTGCTGCTGTTTGCATTTGCGAAAGGCAGAGATGTTTGCTTTTTTTATGCTGAACAAAAAGCATATAAAATATTCATTTTTTTCAAAGGGAACAAAATAACTGATCCTGACCTGTAAATGCGATGGGATGAATTTGGGTGGCTTTACTTTTTCTCTCCAGGCAGGTGCAGAGTAATACCTCAAAAGAGCCATTATTTTGTACCTTTATTCCAATGTGTACATAAATGCTTGCATAACCCTTGCACAGCTGCTGTACAAACTACTCATGCCACAAGTATTAGTAATCCTAACAGGGGAGGTTGCATGGAAAATTGGGGTGTGTATGCTAAACCATATGTACCATGCCCCTGAATCATAAAACTCGTGTTGCTGGAGCAGAGAGATCTTTGGAGACTGCTGGTTTTACAGGTCTGTAGGAAGCAGGATTATATACAACAGCTGCACCCCACAGCTTCTCTCCTGTTGAGGCTTATCTTGTGCATTTAAATAAGCAGGAAACAGAATTTGTTCCAACATTATCTTATATGGTCTCAGCTCCTACTTTTATTTATATTTCATTTCCATAGGAACAATTATTTTCACAGTTTATTTTGAATACACATTAGAGCCACTCCAATTGGAAGTTTTGAGCTGCCAATTCCAAGCTGCATGGGGCTGCAGAGACACAATGTGCATTTTTTTGTCTCTGGTTCTGCCTCTAAAATAACTTTCTTTATATCTGCAGTGATTTATAGCAGCGTTTCTGAACCAGTCTGAAGCAAGATGGAAGCTGGAGATTCATTTGACTCTCTAAAGCCCTGGCCACAAAAATCCCCTCCCAAGTAGAGCAGGGCAGCAGGGCTTGGCCCCAGTTCTCCAGGGCTGGGAGAAGGTTCCAGCTCCCGGTTCGGCTGGGGGAGGAGGTTTGCCACATTACAAGTGGCTGCGTGAAGCAATCTCCCAGACCTTTAGCAGCACAAAATCATTAATCAGGAGGATTTTAAATTAATCTGTAGGGGCTGTTTCCTCTGCTGGTGTGTGTTGGTGAGCAGGTGGAGGTGTGCATGCTTACACCCACCCAGGAGCCTCCCCAGGCTCCCCATGGCTGAGTGTGGAGTGCTTGCTGTCACTGCTGCCCCTTTTGTGGAGGGTGCTTTAGTTGTAAGTGCAATGCTCTAAAAGTTTATCTTTCTGAGACTGGCACTTCTAAGTTTTCAGTCAGAAAAAATGCGCTTCCGAAATGGTGCTCAGCGTGCACTGAGTTGGCTTTGTCAAGTGCATCTTTTCAGCATTCATCCAAAACCCTTTCTGCAGTTGTCTGAGCCCCATAGGCGAATATATACTGTTGGACTATTAAGATAATTTTTCAGTTAAGACATCGTCAAACTGCAAGCGGGACAATAGAAACAAAACCCCTTTTGTTCTGACTAAACTGTTCCTAATGACCCCCTCTATAAACAGTGGCACCAGCGGAGGTCTCAACAAGGCTCTTCATTGAGCCCCCTTTCAAAAGGACAAGCAGAGCAGAACATGGGGCAGAAACTCTCAGAGTTACTGCACTTTACTCCGCTCTGGTGGTCTGACCGCAAGAGAGAATCTGTTGTTTTTGTTGTTCAAGGCACCCAAAAAGCATAATTTAAAAGCATGGATTTCCACAGTTAGCATCCTATAAAGAGTACTAAATATTTGGTTTGTCGGGAAAAGAGCAGAAGGAAGCAGTTTGTATGGTTTTTTTTGTTTGTTTGTTTATATCAATCAAGCAGCTATAAAATAGACTATGTAGAGTTCCATGTAAAAATTTAACTTTTTTCCTTGGGATAAGTTGCTATCTGGTTAAGCTCATGAAAATAAAAAATCCAGAGAAGTTAAGATTTTTTACATCCCAGAAAGATCCTCACATTTGTTTTGGGGGTGAAAATCATCTTTGTGAATAACGTGTTTATCATGAGCAGGGGAAAGGTTTCAGGTATTTAATGCCTACAGAAATTGGAGTAAACTGAAACCGCACAGGACCAAACTCCTGCTCTTCCAGCTGAGTAACTGCAGGATACGTGCAGCACAGGCAGTGTGTCCTCACACAGATGAGGGCTATGGAGATTTTGAATCACCTCCTGATTATTCCTGTCCCTATTTCCATGTCATGAATATATGAGGAGAACAGCACAGGAGACCTTCCACTTCAACAAAAACCTGTTTATGGAACATCTTACTGTCTGTAACTGGGAAATGATGACAAGTCAGACAGCAAAACTCCCTAATTTGGACGATTTGGGAATTGCACTGGCTACATTTGCAAGTAGAAATGCCAGTTTCTTTTGAGAGAATTTGGAGTTTGTGTTCTATTATCGGATTTAATAAGGGTATTTCTAATTTAAAGCACGGGCTACTGCTTTATTTGGAAACAGATAGGAAGAAATCAAGGAAGGAGAATAGAGAAGAATGTCCATTAAGACAGGACATACATATTGAGTAATGGCTAAATCATGGGGAAAAGTAACAATATTCAGAATATCTTAAAGATTCCACGATGTGAAGAGGGTCTGAGGGTACTCTGCCATTTCTGGGAAGAGTTCAACAGCTTTAAGGATTTGGATTTTGATTAGGGACAGTGCCTACACTCTTCCTTTGTAAAAGAGTGGGATGGAAGGTTTCAGTGTGTCCTGGAAAAAGGAAGGATTTGGGTAAGTCCCAGGATGAAGGTCCAGCGCCCTGTGACAGGATACTGAGAGAAAGAGAAATGTCAAAGAAATCTTTAAGAGATTTTCAGTAAAACAAAAGAATCTTTGTGAAAGATACTGTTAGCAAGTCTAATGGAAGGAATGGGGACGCAAAGTGAATTGAGAGGATTTGCAAGTTGTTTCTAAGCCTTGAGGCAAGAACAAAAAGCTGAGCATTTACTGTTTACTATATTTGGTATGTATGGAAGAGCACTTTGGCCATCAAGGGAGCTCATAAACGGCAGAGCCTAATTGTCTCTCGACTGCGTTGTTGTGCTGGGGGTAGAGAAAACGCTCCTGTTAAAGAACAGCTCTGAGTAAGAGCAGCTGAGACTTGACCCTGCCTTTTGTGAAAATGCTGTTTTCACAGCAGCACGGCCGAGGTCCGTGGGCACATGCCCATGTTTCCATGAATCTGATTTGATTTTTCTTATTTTTATGCATGTTGGCATCATCCAGAGTGTGGTAGCTCTAGTTTTCAGGAATAAATATGGTAACTGCAATGTGGTAGCATGAAGGAACAGTATTCATTTTGTCACATCATTTCTCAGAAATACACGTTTGAAGACTGTTTTTACTGAAAGTTTCTAGGAACAAAATATTAAGTGTATCTGACTAAAATTTGCTGCCTCGGAGAATTTCTGGTTGAGATATCCAGGTGGATAGACAGAAAAAACACCATGTTTTCTGAATCCATCAAAGTTTATGGGAATTAATTAATCAGGAAAAAAAAATTATTTCCAACGATGTTTAATACCATGTAAAGCAGATTTTATTTAGTGTTTTGATTAACCACTCTTATGTTTAGGGATCACATTAGAGATGTGATAACTGTTAATCATGAAAAACAAGTGTGTAAAATGATCATTTTCTCCAGTTTTCATATGGGTATGTGAGGAAAAAGTAACAAAATGAACTTTATATTAACTTCGACTGTTGTAAAATTGCTTTCTCTTGAAAGTGATGGATCTGGTTATGCATGTATCTCCTGAGCCAAAGTATTCTTCTTACTCTCTTCCAAAAAACATTGTGATTCACTTAGTTTTTAATAATGTTAATAGTTTTTTTTATCCCAATGCAAATAAAAGCTTATTGCAAGCTTTCAACCTATACTAACAGCAGTAGGACACAGGTATATTTGAATAAAGCAGTGATCTTTAATGTTTTCGAATTTGCAGACTTTGGTGGCAGCCAATTCTTTGTGTCATGCCAAAGCAATTTGTCTTATTTATCTTTTTGGATCTCTGTAAAAGCAGAGATGGGCCTCAATGGCCTGTGAAGTAATTTTAAAAATCAGCGATAAAGGACAATACAGAATGCACAAATCAAATTAATTTTCCCTATGCAAGAGCTAAGTGTCCCTCACTCTTCTAAAGGCCAGCAAGTTGGACCAAGTTATGAGAGAAGAAATGAATTGAAGAGTTAAGGGTGGTGCACTGAGAATTAGAGTTGTCCAGAAACAGAAAAAAAATCTAGGGTATAAAAAACTTAACGGTTTTGACATTTGTTTTAGATTTGTCACAGAATGATTTAAAAAACAAAACATGAATAGAGAGAATGAGACATCCCAGAATAGCCAACATCCAGTGGCTAGGGTATTTACTTGGGCCCTGTCCAAGGAGTGCTTTATGGGATTTGGAGCAGACATTTGACATAATGTTTTCAACATTATTTTTGTCAGACTGAAATTTGGGCTCTGTAGTGGGTTGAAAAAGAGCTTGCTTGGAGTCCTGCGCTTTGTAGGTGAGACTTAGTCACCAGATGTTTCATCAGGCAGTTTCTCTTCAGCCTGGGGAATTTTATTTTTATTTTCTTAAACAGAATAAAGTAGCTGCATGGAGAATAGACAGTTATTCTGTTGAGTTTGGTAGGGTGCTAGCACATATTTGGATATTATTCTTACTTTGGGAGGCTAATAAAGCACCACCCACATTTCCACTCCATTCACTTTCAGAACAGATTTTTCTCATGGAAATATCTGAACCCACCTAACTGTATTTCCATGGAAATCAGCATATTTTAAAAAATATATTTCTTTTTTGCAAGTTAGCATTTTCTGATGGAAAAAAGCACTTTGTGCAAAAATTCTGAACCAGCTTTTCTGAGGTCAGATCTTTTTCTGTATTTGACAAATGTGAGGTGTTTGCCTTCAGTATTTTTGTAGGTTGAAGAAGAGATCACGAGTGAAGTGTGGTCTGGGGTGATGAAATCTGGCAGGTAAATTTGTGGGAACCTTGTAAAGAATATCTAGATATATAAAAAGATGTTGATGGTCTCTGAGCTATTACTGAAATTAGGTTAAATTCAGTATGTGGGGGGAAAAATTAGAAAATGTGTTGAAAGGTTAAAATTTCAACCCTTCTCCTTTGCTTTGCAAACATGGATGTTTCCATCCAATCCTTTCATCCAATCCTGAATCTCATCAAGCCACTGGACACACATGTTCGGCTTCTCTTTCTGGTTTAGCCTGTGCTCCTGCCAGCCTCCTACTGTTTTGTATTGCTTCCTTCCTGCTTCTGTTTTACACCCAGGCCTCATCCTCCCACAAAGGCACTTCCCCAGCACTGGGCACCCTTGGGCATTATTGACTAAGAACTGAGACTTGCAAGTGTCCCAGGGGACTCTAAAGGTGTTTGCAGAGGTGGGGAGCATATGTTTCAACAGCACACATCTCCACGCCTCTGCACTCTCAATTCATTAATCAGCATAGCTCATCTGAAAGATGTTTACCATGTCTGAGACTGGTTTTTGGTTTACTGGGTTAATGGCCCTGCTTGGAAACAGTTATCCCATTTCTGTAGATGAGGTCAGTGCAGTACAGGACACTTTGTAGTAACACCTGGTCACAGATCATGAATGCAGCCAGTGCCTTGTTTCCTAGAAGAATCAAGTGGAAATATATTTGGCACCAGGCATTAAATATTTCTTGCCCAACTCCCCAAGCAGTTAGAAGATATTGGACAGTATTGGGGGGAGCTATGTTTGATGTGTTTGGTGTCACATGTGTCCCTCCATTTCCTTGTCCAGATTCAATATCTGTCATGTTTCGCTTTTAACTGAAGTATCTAGAAGTGAAAACTCGTGCCATGAGGGTACAACAACTCTATCTAAGTCGTCTCCAGTGCAGGATTTGGTGTAACTGTGCTAATTCGCTGACTGAGAAATAAAACAGGGTAATTATCTACTGAGAGGCAGAATTTATTAGGTCTGGTGCAAGTGTCTTGTTGTGCTCCTGGAACCTGGTCCAGCTTGTTTTTGAGACCACGCAGGTAGTCTGGACAGGTGCTGCACACACTATAAACAAGTGACTGAATTCTGGTCAGTGCAGATCCTATCACACCTCTTAGTCTGGTTCCCTAGGGAAATCACTTACACAATCTAATTATTTGTCTGACCCAGTTTCCAAGATGCTGACACATTTGTCACAGGTTATGTAGATGATTTGGAGACACTTACCAGTTGTCCTTACCAGTTTTGCAAGAATTAGCATCTAAGGAGAGGAAGGAATGCTTATTAATGCTCCCACTGAGGAAGAAGGGAGAGTTCAGCACTTGTTCATTGTGTTTGACAGCAGCAAGGCTCTCGACTGATTTGCACATTGCTCTGATATTCCTTGGTGAAAACACTGCTTCATTCAGCTGCCAAATCAAAAACAAAAGTCAAGGAATGGCTAGGAGAAGATGCCAAGGCATGCTACGGTATTCCCCAGGGAATAAGGGAGCCTGCATGTTCTTGCAGGGGGGAGGTGAGAGCTTGGAGGGGCGAAGGAGGCTGGAGGGATTGGAGTGGGATATGGTAGAGGACAACTGGGCTTATTTCAAGAGGGAGGCGTAAGAGCTGCAACATAAATCCGTAAAGAACCAAGCTTCATTAGCTCCAATAATTTGTTAGGAAAATACTGAAGACTTAATTTTGCTATTTTGGATACATTTACACGCTGATTTAACCCTCCTACAATTCCTGTAGCAGTTGGGGCTGGTACACCGCCTTGCTGTTACACAGCAGGCATCTGCTGTTATTTGACCTGAAAAGATCATTATAGGAGCTTTATTTGGTGTGCATTTAATAAAGCTGTAGCTGTTGTGACTATAACTCATGGCTCCCATGTCATTCCGCAGTGGTGTAACCAGCGATTCAGCATTCCAGGCCCATCAGTTCAAAGGGAAGTGTGAGGGACACGAATGTATGCCAGAGCATTGGGACTTTTATTGCTCCTCTCCTCTGTTAGGAAGATACATTCTCGAGGAATTGAGAAGTACAAAGCATCCTTAAACCTTGTAGTGCAAAATGTAAAAAGTGATGTTATCTGCAGAAAGTGGACTTTAGATTCTATCAGCGCACATTTAGCATAAAGCATTTCCTATGGTAATGCCTCTCACTTTCCCAGACTTTTAAAGGCTCCAAGTGGCACACAGGCTGCAGACCTCTTTGTAATGTTAATGAATCATCTTAATGGACTGTTTTAGCAGAAACATTCATCACCTTTTGTCCCACAATGATTTTTTTTTGTTATACTTAAATGGTTAAGTAGGCAATAAATGCCTATCAGACCAACCACTATGCTCTAGTAATCCACCTCACTATAAATCACCAGTGGATTATTATTGTCCTGTTTAATTAACACTCTTAAGGGATTCTATCGTTGGACAGACTTTCACCTTGCACTAAGCAGGCATTAACATTTGAAATAAGAAGTGTGTTTATGTGAAAAGCATTCATCAGCATGACCTGGAACTGGTAGTGGTGGGTTGGATGAAATATGTGCCTGTGTCCATAGGTGAGGGTTCCTTACATCAGTTTTCAATGGAAGCTAAAGTCAAACTGATGGAATACTTACTTAAGTCATAGCAAATTACAGTCTCAGACTAATTTTTAATTAGATCTAAAAGATACTTGGCTATATTTGATTGAAAACAGCAAGTTTAGAAATTTTAATTCCAGTAGTTAGGAAGGCAATGGTTTTGTGAGTGTAACAGGGATTTGTTTGTGGTCCAGTTCAGTTTTTAGAGGACTGGATCAAACTCCTTTTCTGCAGTAAAAGGTAAGAGAAGATTTCTCGTCCTGTTGCTCCTCTGTGAACCCTTTTCGGACTTCACAGCCACAAAGAGTAAGCCAAGCTGCCAGAGCTCCTGGCAAGGACAAGGGGGTCCATAGGCTTGGAGGGCCTTTGCAGAACAATCCCAGCAGCCCTTTTGCAAACAAAATTTCCACACTGGGACACAAGCTCGACACAGGATCACCCTTAATATACAAACATTTTTGTACCTAGTACAACTTGATGCTGGTTTTCTCCTCTTGGCAGAATATAAAGATGGCAGCTTGGTTTTTTCCTTCATGCAGTACAATTTAATTCATTTATGAGTAATTTCCTCATCTTTTGTCAGGAGAAGAAGACATCTGAAAAAAGCTCTTGTTAAGGCCCTGTTTCCCATCCGTGAAATCTTATCCTGCTCTCTCTGAATTTGTTACATTGGTAATACCAGTAGTGAATTTACCAACTGCTTCTTCTTTGGATTCCAACACTGACAGCAGCTTTGTGAGATAACCCACTGCTGATTTTCATTTTACAGACACAGAACTGCCATGTGCAGAGATTTTCTAAGATCTTTAACAGTCAAAACTAGTAGCATAGTTCAAGAGATCCTGGTTCTTGTCTGCACACAGACCTGGTATGCACATCCCTTTCCTCTTGGCATTTTCATTCAATTATTTCCCAGTATGGACTCCTGCAAATTAAAGAACAAATAAAACTGCTAAGTGGAACACAAACACACTAAATCTTTTTAATTAAGAGATTGAATCTCTTAGTATAAATTCATTTCCTGAAACAAAACTCCAATTATGTAAGATTAATTCTTTCCTCCGAGATTGCAGGGATTTATTGACTAACAAAATCTTCTCTTGCGTAAATGGAAATGTGCTTTTTAATGCAGCCTGCTGCTCAGAGGCAAAACCATAGCATTAGCCTTTTCACTGGGCATTGTTGTTTCAGTTGCAGTCTAATCTGCCAGGTTTCTTTCTATTTGCAACAGGAAAGGGGTGAAGTGGTTCACAGCTCAACATGTGGTAAATAACACAAAACACTAAAGGAGTTTAAACAAGATGAGAAATTAAACTAAACTCCTAAAAAGCCAGTTGTGATTGCAGGAGAAACTGTAAGGACAGAAATAAGAGAATCCTGAGTGCAGGGCAGTGTTGTGAGGAGGTGTGTGTGTATCATTGATCACACAATAGTTTTTTCAAATAATTTAAGAGAGATGCACAAACCCCACAGAGTTTCAAGTGCAGGCACGTCCTATGAAGAATCTCCTTCATTCCCTCTAGACACACCCAGCTCATTAAATCCATCACTCCCTCACAGTAAGCCCCAGGGTTCAATCTTTTCTAGAGCACTGTTGCTATCCAACCTTTTAGCTCATAGAGTGGGCAGCCAAGATTTCATGTCCATGCATATAGTAGGACTCATAGCCAATATTTCCCACAGTTTCCTCTTCTCCATCCCAATCCGGATATATAATGGTTTGGTTTTGTTGTTGGGGGGTTTTTGAGCATTTTTTGTTGAGGTTTTTTGGCGGTCTTTTTGGATAGGTGAAACTTCAAAGTTGCTTTCAGATTACTTTCTTAAATCCTATTGCAATAACCTGTATGAGGGTGGCAAGTTAAAAGGTAATAAAATCAGGAATCTGCACTCCATGTCTGTAGCTGGCCATGAGAAACTGCAGCAGGGATGGATATTGAATGACTTCTATAGTCCAGCCAGGTTTTATCAGAACAGGTCATCAACCTCTAGGCTGCCCAAACCTGTTCCACTGCTTCCCCATTGATTAAATATCTGGAAGCATTTAGACATATATCAAATTCTCCGTAATCTATTTTATCTTAATGACACCCAAGTTCTTTGTCAGGCTAGGGCAAAAATGTTCCCTCCAGTGGTGAGAAAAGATGGTGTATCTCCTCAGTGTACTACAGTACATTGAATTTCCTTGAAGCCAAACTATGACCTCAGGTTCTCATGGGATGAAATATTAATGGGACTGCAGGGATACAAAGGAAGTAAAACCTGCCTGTGTACACCCAGATGTTAAGGAATTTAAAACTGGATTTTTTTCATTTGATTGCAGACCCAACATACAGGGGGGGAAAGGAAGGAATTGAGGGAGTGTGTAGCTTCCAGTCAAGTTCTCATGGCCGAAACTCCTTCTGCATCTCAATACCTGTATCATCAAAACAAGACAGAGAGTCTTGCCTGGAACTGTCACCTGTTCCTGTCATTTGGGGATTTCCACTCTCCTTCCTCTGTGTTTGGGCCGAGCCTATTTTCCTGCTCTTACTCTCTGCCCCAGACAGAGATGCAAACATCCTGAGCACTGCAGTCCCTCCACCTTGGTTCAGGCTCCTAAGTGGTTGTATCTTTTTTCCCATTTTCACCCTCTTTTCTTTCTTTTTTTTTTTCTTCCTTCCCTAGTCCATGACAATAGGAGTCAGGGGAAGCAGTGTGGAGATATGTCAAAAATCTGAAAAAATCCACCAAAACCTCAACCTAGTGGCGTGGCAAAGGTGGAAAAAGGCTGATGATTCACTATCTTGTTCAATGTCGTAAGTAAGGAGCATCATAACTACAAGATGGCAGGTTCAGGGACACACATCTCTGAGAGTGAGTAGTTTATCTGTAGAACTCTCTATCACAGAACGTGTTATGTTAAAAATGTGCATGGAATCCATTGAAAAAAAAATTGATGCATACAAAGACACCACCAGAAGTCCCTGAATATGCAATTTCATCTCTTATTCCAGAAGTCTTTGAGTCATAAATATGCAGGGAATGCATCACTAGATGCCTTTTTTGTGCTCTTCTTGTGATGTCCAGTATTTTTTGCTGTCAGAAGGAGAATATTAGTTTAAGTGGACTTTGGATTAACAAGTATTATTGGTCTTATGCTTTTTATTAAGAAAAGAAGGCAGGATGCAATTTATCCCTTAGTTGTCAAACAGGACTACAAAGTGTTGTGGTGTTTGCTCTCCCCTTACTTTTTCATCCCTTAATCCAATCCAGCGAAGCATGATAGATGTTTCTTATATTTTGTTGCCAACTGTTTTAAGAAGTTCATACAAAAGCTTCTCTCATCAAGAAAATTTATGTGAGGGTTCATGAGTCCTTGCAGCAGTATTCTGAAGCACAGAGACATTTTTAAATCAGATCCAAACTGATCAGCTCAGTACAACAGGGGTGAACTCTCAGGAATGGCTTTCAAAAAAGAAAAGATTCAAACAATAATTAATGTGATAAAGCATAAATCTATATTTATGTATCACCAGACATTATCCTTACCATGGCAAATTTTCTGTGGAGGCAGAAATCAAATGGTCAGAAAGCCTTAGTTTGCCTGTAGGCAAATCCATGCTTTAGGTCTTAACACCGTAGAGATAATTATGTCACCCATGTTGTAAACATTTTGTGTTTCTTGAATAGAGAGTCTGCATTGAAAATATTAACCACTGGTCTGTGGAAACTGAAAAGCTGCAAAGGAAAAGAAACCAATTTTCTCGGCGGGTACTGAACAGCTGAATGATTGGAACTGTTTGGGAAGCACTAAAATTGCTATAAGTCATCTGAAAAGTGCTAGTGGATTTAAAATCTTGAGGGAAAGGTGAAAACTTGCTGATGTCACAAAGAGCCTTAAACAGAATATCTGCAGTTTGAGTGACCAAAATTGACCCCTTTACTCTCACACACATGTGGTGTTCTAAACCAATGCTTAGATAAATATCACAGCTGATGTAACAAATACCTGAAAGTGCAGGTAACAAATACAAGAAAAAACCTGTCTTGATTATTCAAGTAACTGCTGCTAGTTAATTAGCATGCCCATAGCGTTTGGGCCAATGGAGTTCTGCAGTTTCCTTTCAATAGTTTTTTTCCAACTTTTCTTTTTAATCCCATTGGACACAGTGATGCAATAGTGCCCAAACAATTGAATGAATGCATTGTGAAGAACTAATTTTTGATTCAGAGATGATAGTCAATATTGCATTGCAAATTAGGCACCATTGGGGTTTGCTTGTACAAAAATAATTCATTCCTCAACAAAAAATGGCATTCTGTCAACTACTAATTGCATACAAAGAATTTTAAACAAAACCAGGTAACATATGTATGTAACATGCCTGTAAGATTAAATGTGTGTAATACTGTAATTAGTGTCATATTAAAGGTAGGAGATATCTGAAACAGTAAGAAACAAGAGGATGGCAGTTTTTTATTTTCTATTAGGTTTTTCCAGCTGTACTCATACTTGGGTGTTGTTTTCATAGTTTTTGAGGGGGTTTTGTTTTTTTGCTTTTCAAAGAATGCCTGAAAAATGAGTAACATTTTTTCCTAATTTTCAGCTGAACCTCCCACGCTGTGATTTATGGCCATTGCTCCTTGTTCTGTGTTATGACACTACCTACCCAGAACTTGGCTGTCATCTCTGTAACTGCTGTGCAGGCAGAGACCAGTCCCTGGCCTCTGTTTCGCCAGGACAAATAAGACACCTTTGGTGTCTCCATTTAGGTCCTGTTCCCTTGAACCAGAGTATCTCAGCACCTTCTGCTGAAGCTCCTGTAGATTCTCCACACTGCTCTTGGACTAGGAGAGCCAAAAATGGGCACAGCATAATCAGCCCCGTCTGTCTGAATTTGTCCAACTTCACTGCCAGATCCCTGCTCTTCTTCATCACTGCCTTTTTCCTTGCCAAATTGGCACACGGAGTTGTCTGGGAGCAGGTTGTGCCTGTTCAAATCAGTGTAAAAGAGGGTTTGAGAACTTCAGCCTTTTCTCGTTTAATCTTTAGGTCACCATCCTGGTTATTGGCAAAGCCACATTTTTCTGTTGTATTTGGCTTTGGAGACATTGGCTTCTGTGCAGAACACAGCAGAGGCAGAAACTCCATCCCTCTATTACCACATAGATAGAGGCATGACTAGAAAAAAGGAGAGTATGACAGGTTTTTCCATGGATTAATAACTTCTGTGCCCTGGGGACTGTAAATAGCTGGTATAAATCAATGCAAATTGGCTATTACTAATCTTGCCAGTAATGAAGTGAGAATGAATGGAGTACAAAGATGAACTTTACATATCGTTAGCACCAATCTGCCTCGCTGCATTTATGGGCAAGGCTCTACCTAGGAGGTCAGTTGGCAAAACTTACAGGTTTTTCTTTTCAAAATTATGATTAAAAAATGCATTTGTGCTGCACAGAAATGTCTCTCAAATATCAAGTCCATTTGGGGATTTTACAGTTAGGAAAACTTGAAAACAATTGTTTCGTAATTTCTCAAGCACTCAGCAGCAAGTACTTTTATTACAGTGCTTTAGCATCACAGTATATAATTTAATATGTTTATTACAAGTGTGTCATATGAAAAACTGAAGTGTATCATTTCAGAGTAAAAGTTCACTTTCAGTTTAGCTCTCCAACACAAAACTGAATGATCTGCAACACAGAAGAAAAAATTAAGACTGTTGTTGTTACCCCATAACAGCAGAAAATTAACATGAATGAGGATAATGACTGTATATTCTGCAAGAACATTGCTCAGAAAGCAGAAGCTATAGCACTTATGAAATGAGTTTTCCACTAGGATTGGAAATCAGTTTGAATCTCCATTAATATTGGCTTTTGCATGATTTTTTTAAATTTATAATACATTAGCAGTGATTAAATGCCTCCGATAGGAGCACAAGGACCTCTTTGGTTTGTGTTGTGTTGTTTTCCTCTCTGCACAAGGAGAATAAGTGAAATATGAAAGTGAAACAATTTCCTGAGTGATGGATACCACTGAAATGAAAAATGGGAGCAGAGAGATACAAAAATCTGATCAGTCATCCTTCTCCAGTCTCTGAATTTGAAGGCTATGCCCTGTTTATCCAAAATACACATTCAAGAAATGTAAATTTTGATGTATTGGCCATCACAAAACAGCTGAAATATGCAGAAAATCAACGTATTTAAAACTTAAAGGAGGGGTTCTCTCCTGCTTGAATCTTTCAGAGAAAAGAGCCAATATAGTGTAAGAGC
>VZRF01002086.1:0-63877 GCA_013396875.1 Vireo altiloquus
GGGAAGGGAAGGGACCTATCTACTTGCTTTCCCACATATGTGCATATATACAAAATATTCCATTTAACATAGATGATATTGGTATATCAAGTACTGGAACTATGTTAATGGGCTCTGCTGCTGGATTTTTTGCAGCTGTCTGCAAAAGTTGGAAGGTTTTTTTCAAGTGAGGAGTGATAGAGTGACTGAAGTATTAGGAATTTCAGTCCTGCTCTAGAGTAATCCCATTGCAGGAATGGGAAGGCAATCAAAAAAGTCTCTTGCATTTGATTCTGAAACATATTTAACCAAAGCCAGGAAAACATAATGCTCCATTTGAAGGAGGCACCTCATTGCAATATCTGGTATATCTGTTTATACTTAAATTGAGTATTACTAGGGAGGGCAGATAGGGAGCAATGTTCTGTTATACAATAGAATAAGTAGGTGGTAAGCAGGCTTAGTAGTGAACTCATTATTTCATGGAAAAAAGAGAGTATTAAAAAGTTTGTGTTTAAAATTATAGATAAGTTTAAGCTACAGAGATCATACCAAAAGTGAAAACTTCTCTAGGATTCAGGGTGCAAAATTTGTATTTTGGAGGTGGACTTTTCTCAATTAAAACACATAGCTAATTTTATTGGTCAATATTTTTTTTCCCTGGTTTTATTTTTTTCTACTCTTGCTTAAAAAGAATCAGTAAAACACTTTGAGCCACACATCAATTCCATAAATGTGCGAATTTGCAATTTGGTCCCTTCCTTTATAAGAAATAGTCTAGAGGAGGTCTTTTTCAACACCATGAGTTGAAAATTATTTATGTTCTCCATAGAAAAAATACTACTTGACATTTTCAATGCAGCAAGTACAAACTCTGTGATCATGCAAGGTTGTTCTATGTTTTGGTGCATAGTATTCTTAGTTATAGATAGTTACACTCAATTGGATACTAGTGATGCTGTTCTGATTTACGCTTGTATAAGAACATGGCATGTACTTTTCTCCCTTACTTGAAGAGGCAAGAAATACCTTTTTCTTATTTTAGAAATGACATGGGTTGTTCAACTTGCACCAAAAGTGAATAAACCCAAACCTCATCTTTAATTAATGAGTTCTGCCTCAATGTGGTTATTATGGGTGGGTGTCATTCACCTAGAAGCTCTCATCTCTTAACCTAATAGCACCAGGAAGAATAAGCTGGCATGACATTCCTCTTACCATTACAGTCATTACATGTAGTAATTACTATTAAAGTCTAAGGTGTACCTATATACCTAAAACCTATAGGGTTATCTCATACCTTTTCTTTTATTCTCTCTAAAAGGTAGTAGAATGTAATATTTGGTAATAAGAAAAACAAAATTATTACCCTCAACTGAGTAGAAAGTGTTAGTTTCCGAAGCAGCACATAATGATTAAAAAAATTATGTTCATACTTATTGTTACACCCACACAAATACTAGCAACAGCTTATCTCTAAAAGGAAAACATTTTCTGGAAATCTTCTGGAGAGTGTGGAAAGAAGCTGTGTTATTTGGTTTATGTTTTGGCCTACTTTATCCCCATATGCCTCAGTTGTTACAGTGTTGTGATTTAAATTAGTTTTATGTGGAGTTCTGTTTACTGAAATGCAGAATATTTTTCTTCCTAAAGCTGGCTACATTTTGAAGTGGAGATATGAAAGAAATTATTTCCTCTTCTAGATGACATCAGGTTGTTTGAACTTTGGTTCATCTCCCATTGCACTTACTGACATACACTCTCCTTGAGTCCTTGCAGAAAGGTGAAACCTGTAGGGACCTTTCAAAGAGCAGATGCATCAAACTAGTGCTAAGTGGCCTTTACCTTCATTATGGTTAATCAGAGTTAAAGATGAGTATTTTCTCAATGTAATAGTGATGCATTAAGAATTGTTGTGATTATTTACAAGATACATAGATTTCTTCCTGCTCCCCTGCATCACAGAGAACATCCTCTCAGCTGTAGTGTAACATGAGAGTTAGAGCTGACAGACATGTGTGTCAGGGGAAAAAAGTATTTCACATGTAACCACAACAGAGATATGGGAGTAAAAATCTTACACAACATGCTGAACTGCCAAGTCAGACAGCCTGGGAGACTTATAAAACATTGTCTTAAACCTTATTTCCTGAGATGATATAAATGGGCCCAGTGTTTGCAAGCTGACTCTATGCTGCTATAAATCCGTGAAGACCTGGAGTAACACATAGGGATACACTTTGTTTTGAGGATCAGAATGTATTAAACATAACAACAAATTGTCACTTAGTCTTAAATAATCTCTTGCCATCTTAGTGAACATCTACTCATTGTGCTAGGTGTTATGATGACTCAGAATAAAAAGTGAAAAATCTTTGGTGAAGGGCTGGCAAGCCAAGCAAAGATAAGACAGCAGAGGAAAGAATTTAGTACAAAAATTCACACTGGATTATAAAACTGGGTTTGGCTTGAAAGTGTTATACTGTCAAGAAGCTTTTCCCACAAGCAGTCCTCCCAAGAATTCCTTTTTCCTGTTGTGCCAGATTTTGTAAACTACTTTTGGTACCTCTTGAGTTTTTAGATTCTGAGTGCATCAGAGTTTTTTACACACAGTGTCAAGACCAGTGCAGCAATATGATTTGAAAGCAATAGGATCCCATCACTGGACCTACTAAATGTGCACATATATGAGTGGTTGGTATCAGTGCACATGTGTGAATCCCTTTGAGACTCCAATCTGCTCAGATGAACACAGAGAACCCTGGGCCTTTATGGGATATACCATAATGTGTAAGCTAGAGCAAAATATCCCATGTACAGAAGATCTCTTACATGTGGAGTGACCACTCCTGGGCACTCCACCTAACGTACAGAAACCTGTAAGGGTTCAACCTCCACACCACAGTGGCAACACAGAAATGAACCAAGAGTCAAAAATTGTCAATGCTGTCAATACTGTTGAAGTTTGGAGAATTACCTCTTCAGGAAAAACTGAAAAACAAGAACTTGACAGAGGTGAGCAGAGAGCTTTCCTGACTTTTTGAATGGAACGTGGCCAGGTCTGCTGCTCCACATGGGTGTGATGCCACTGAAATGGCTGAAATTCAATGTGCACTGGAAGATTAGAATGAAGGACCTGATGATATGGGAGTAGAGGTGTGCAGGTGGAGGATGCACATTCTCCTTTTGCATGATTGAAATATTTGAGTGCCCATGTGTGTAGCATGAGTGCATGTGAATTTTGAATCTTTGAGTCCTCCATGCAGTTCTTGAGAAGCTGTGAAGTATTTCTCAATTTCTAAACATTCCGAGTAACTTGCTTACATGTAAATGGAGTAGAGGGAATTGCAGTCAAAAGTGTTCCTGTGTCAGGGCAAGAATTTTAACTTCTCCTATCTTTCAGCTACTGCCTGAAGTAGGTGTGCCTGAGCCACATCTACAGGAAAATTATATGGGAAACAACAACAAAAATAGACAAGGCAGCATAAAATAGCACAGAGTGTAGGTAGCTTGCTGCCTACCATTAATGTCCTTCTGAAACATCTTTTCTGAAATTTGTTAATTTATTTTGTCTCTTCTTGACCTTATAATTGTTTTAAGAGAAGTGGGAACAATGCATATTGTGCTTGTCACTATCTTCTTGATTCACTTTGAATTAGGAGTAGAGGAACTTCAGGCTGTTTGTAAAAGATGATGTTTAGCCAGATTTTCAGGTTGTCTCCTCTAATGTTCCGGAAACATAAAAGCTTTTGGTTGAAAAAGAGGGATCTGAATGCAATGAAAAGATTCTCACTGATAATCACTGGAATGCACATGGTGTTTGATGACTGGCTTCTCTAAAGTCAGTCTCAAACATGAAGTTGAAGGTGTGCTTTCTGTAAGAGGGCTTGAGTTGCAGTCTTGTGCTCTCTCTGTAGCTACTTTCAAAGGTAAGTAATGGGAGCAAATACCAGTTTGAAAACCATGCTAGTTTATTATCCTGACATGGTGTCCTCGGCAGGGCTCTCTTCATTGCCTTAAATGTGGTATTTTCAGAGCTTAACAATATTGGAGCATAATGAGTGCAAATGTCTGTGAAAAATGTAAGTGCAGGTTTGTCTGCAAGGGTTGTGCAAATATATTAGATATTCAACATTTGCATCTGACTGCTCACCATGCGCTGATACTTTCAACATTTTTTCTGCAGTGGGTGGAAAAATCAGGATTGTAACCCTTATGTGAAGGCAGCTATAGTTGGACCAAATGCAATATTTACAGCTTTCTGTGTTATTACTTGTTTTACAGTACCAGTTGTCAACCTGATCAGAGTGACCTTCTGGTCAAGGCTGGCACTGAAAAAACCTGTCTCATTACCCAGGGAGGAAAAGGTCACTCTTTTAAAAGTGGTGTCTACTCTGCTTAGCTGCAGCTGAATGGCTGTGAATATGGGAAGTTCCAGAATCAAATATAATCTTAAAGTACTTGGACTCAGCTGGGAAATTCAGGTCTCACTGAAATGTTGACAGTTTCGTATTGTTTTAGTATGTCTAGGATTCAGTGCATGTGGCCATAGTACTTTTCTGTAGGGACTTGCTGCCAGCTAGTTTTGGAGATCCAAGATTCTTGTCTAGCAGGACTGGAGAACTCCTTTGTTATGTCTTAATTGATGTTAGCCCTAAGTTTAATTTTAACAACAATCAGGCAAGAGTGTTCTCTAAACAAACCTTGACCATTTTTCTCTATTCTGAGCCAGAAAATCTAGTTAGATGTTCTGGAGCCTGCTCAACCAAACTGAAAAAAAGGTACAATATTTTAATTTGGTTAATACATACAGGCATGTTGGAGAAAGAGCATGAATTCAACTTGCTACTCCTGACTGAAGCTGGATAAGTTATTCTACTAATAAGCAAGAAAAAGGTGTTTTTCTGGTTTTAAGGATGCATTCCATATTAAATAGTTGTGGGGAGGCCCTCTTTAACTCAGGGATCAAAAGGATTAGGATGTTCAGCTGCTGAAATATCACTGTAGGCAAATTTTATGTTAAAAATTCTTATGGTGTAAATACTTACTCATGACTTCTTGGCTGTCCTTGCAGACATCTGCTGGAATCACAAGTTTCCCTTTTTCAAGTATGCCAAGGTCATGCCAAGTGTGCTTTAACACATCCACCAAAGAAACATTGCTTATGTGTGTAGTTTGGAAAATGCTGAGGGAAACCCATTGGTGGAAATAACCTCTGTGGTGGTGCTACCACCAGTTCCAACTTGCTCTCTTATATTACAGTTCATCTCTTGACTCTTGAAGCAATACCTTTATGGCCAAAATGAGTTCCTACAGTAGCTATGCCAAAGGGGCTTGCTGTAATTGGAATCCCACTTGGAAAACTATGTGGACCTCTGGCAGTACTAAGGGGTAAGTTAGAAGGCAAGTCTGCCTGTAGGCAGCTAACAGTGCATGCAAAATTATCTCCCCAGCCAGACACAATAGCAGAACTACTTCCAGGGGGTGTTGACTGCTACGTACTTTAAAAGATATACATGAATTCAGTAAAAAATGTTTGAGAAGGATATTGAAAATGACAACCAGAAAGAAGGAGAAATGAAACAAAGAGAAAAGAACAGAAGAACAAGTTCTTGAAGAGCACATCTGCATTAGAGCAGAAGAAGGCCTGTAACTAATTAAATCTCCTTGCTGTAGTTATATTGGAAAATGTTGAATAGAGAAGGGAAAGACTTAATTTGCTACCTTACCAAGAGGCATGCTGACATTGACACTTTGTCACAGCTAGTGTGCATCAAAGTTAAATCCTTTTACTAGCATAAAGGACTGGCCAATCTCTTAGTTCTGATAACAGAATGAGAGAGACTCAACTTTAAAAAATGATCCAAGTTAATCAACAAAATATATCCCAGGCATTTTTACCTCTCCTCCACTGCCCCCTGCACTTGCACTTGCACTAGTCTAAACCTAAGACTTTCAAATATTTTGACACCAAAGTGTCTGCTTTTCAGAACTCCAAACTGTCTGTTACATGCTAAGACACTAACGTGGAAAGGTTTTTCAAATCTCTTTCTACCTACTTCAGGCCTGCAATTTTTTAGTCTTTTCCTTTTCCTTTTCTCTTTTACCTTTTCCTTTTCCTTTTCTTCCCCTCTCCTCCTGAAATAAGCAACTTCCTTTCATTGTGGTCCATTATAAAGTTCCTAATTAACTGTTCAGAATTACAGTACTCTACTGAAATTACTTTGCAATTAGCAGGCTACCAGCAGAGAACTGGTTGTCTCTCAGTGTGTCAGCTTATTTTCACATGTGCTGAAGGCCCTCTGAGTTGTTTCGATGGAAGAAAAATTCATCTTCAACTGGGCCTGAAATTATTGTAGTTGTATGCATCAGTTTTGCCTCTGGATGCTGCAGATATCTGGTACTGATTTTTCAGAAAGATAGATGTCAGATGTTTTTACATAGTAACAGATGGTGTAGAAATTTAAGGAAGTTTGTATAAAAACTTATAAAAATGTTGCTTCAAATGCTTCATCAATGTCTTAAAAGTGGCCTTGTTTATTTGAAGTATATATTAAGATAGATGGACTTCCTTATAATATACATTTAAAGGGTCTTTTTGTTTAGAAAATACACCATTACCTGAACTGATAAAATGTTGTTTACCTCATGAGAGAAGAACATAAAATTAGAGCATTCATCAGAGATAAGAATCCTGTCCAGTTTCCTTTGACTGAATGCTGACCTTTAAATCCAAAGACTGTATTTTGAATAATAAGATTGTAAAGTAATTCTTGGTGATGATCTTATGAAGGATCCATATTTCTGTCATAACAACACAGTTTCTGCCACCTTTTGTGGGCCTGCATCTAGTTTGCAGCTGCCAAATCCTTTGACTAGTATTTGATATCTTCTAAGATGTATGCAATGAAAGTTGCTTTAGGTTTATGTTGTTGTGGCTGTTAAATGTAAGGGCAGTGTAACAACTTTGCCAGCTCTGGCTTACTGCTTTCCCTTGCTTCTTATTTCATTGTCTACTTTAAATTAACATAATCTTTCCTTGCTTTTCATCGATTATTCGCAAGACGGGAAATTTTTCAGCTTTCAGAAAGGGCAGTTGGACTGACACTTGAGAGCCAGCAACATGGTGACTGCCTTTCACCAGTTCCCTGGAAGCAAGGTGCCATTAGCTCTCCAAACTGTAACCCAATAAACACAGGGACGTCACCCAAAATAAATACATACAAGTAAGTAGTTTGCAGTAGAAGCACCTCTTCTATGGCATGGAAGGAGGAGGATGGATGCAGTGCATAAGGCCAGGAGTGGGACATCTCTCAGCTCCATGCTCTCCATTGTAATTCTAAGCTTTGGTTTCCCTGGTTGTAAATCAAGCAGAGTTTCAAGGAATTTCTGCAGAAATCATAAGTCAGGTGTAAAATTTTCATTGCATGGAGGAAGTCATGAGTTAAGTGGTTACTTTCCAGAACACAGTGGCTATATGATTTGTAGCTATTTTCCCATGTAGTGGAGTTTTAAGCAGTAAAGAAGTCCATCCATACAAGTGTGTGACAAAGTATCAGCCTTCATTCCAGAGGCCATGCAAAGAGCATGATTATTTAGTGGAATGACTTCACTCTTTAATGGAAAGTAATCTGTGTCAGGAAAACTATCACATATAATTTTGGTGCAATTGAACTTTGTCTTTAACCTTTTACTATGATTTATGTGATTAGGTCACCAGAGGAAGTGGTTTTGAAAAGCATGATTAAACACTTTAAGGAAACAATTTCTATCTTCAAGTATCTTGTGTAACTTCATTTTTCAAGTGTTTGTCCTTCCTCATCAGCCTGACTGCATTGAAATATTAAAAAAATGACCTTTGAAATGCTATTTCGTTTCTTTAATATAAAAGCAGGTGAGAACAACTGAAGCTGCAAATGAATGGCTATCATTCTGATACTGAATTTCTTCAGTTTTTACTCCATACAGTTGCAATATCTGTTTAACAACTTGCTACTGATTCTAAGATAGCATAATAAAATATAATTTTTGTGTGGCTGATCTGCTGCAACTTACCTTTTTTAAACCAGTATATAAAATTATAGCCAGTAGATATTGCCCGGAGAAATAGACACCAAGGCACAGTTCAGAAAGAAACAAATTTTGAATGAGTTCCAATTCTTTGCTTAATACCTTTATCTCTGTAATGAGCTTACACTTCTGAAGAGGATGCTTTGCTGTCCAAACACATCCTACCCTGTTTGGCTTCTGGCATCAATGCCAACAGATGAGGAGAATCACATACTATTCCAACGGTGAGCAGGTTAATGAGCCATTAAAGTTTATCAGTTCATGGATGAGTAATGACAATTTAAAATGCAGGCAAACTAGTCTCCTAAGTAAAGTTCAACAATGTAAGGCTTTAAACCTCTTCATTGCCTTTGGAAGGAATCAAAGAAGAGAAGCAGTATGCTTATCAGCAGAAGTTATTATCATAAAAAGCCAAATTCAGCATATGGCCCCAAAATTTCACTATGTTGCCAGGTCATGAAAAAGCAGACATAGTCACCAAATATGGGTGTGAACAGGGAGTATACAAATCGCCCATGGTCACTGAGGCTTGTTTCCACCAGGTAACTGGAATTTGTTTCTTGCAACTGAGGGATCTGGTTGCAGCTGTGCTGTTAAAGTTCAGGTTTAAATATCAAAGCAAAATTAATTTCCCTCTACAATTTGTATAGCCTGTCCCTGTTGAACTTCAGGGAGCTTAGCTATAAACTTTCATACATTAGCTCCATAAAGGGGGCTTCACAACCCAAGTCCAATCCCTGAGACCTCAGCTCTGACCAAGGATATCTTGCCTGTGTATCTGTACTGCTTTATATGACTCATGTCCAGCCATGCTCTCCTATTACAGTACCTCTCTACATGCAGACAACATCACGTAAGCTTTCCCCAGAAGCTAATATTGGGAAAGAAATATTAGTCTGGTGGAGGGAAACAGGGGAAGATTAGTGTAGTGCCTGTTCAGTAGTGCCAAGTTTTTATCATTATTGTCCCTTAACTTTCTTTATCCCTGGGACACTGCCAAGAACATTTATTTTGTGCCTAGGCAGGTATACAAAGATAAATGTTAGGCCCAATATCTCAACCTGATGCTGAATTCTTCACATCACCAACAAGCCCTCAAAAGTCACAAGAAACTTCAGTACAGAGCAAGGAGTAGCACATGACAGCCTCACTTTGTGAAGATAAAGTAAGAGAGGAGAGAAAAAAAGGCATAAAAGAGAGAAAGAGAAGAGAAAAGATCACCAGTTGTTAGATCCCATGTTGGTCCTGATGCATGGATGGCCCAGATCTGGGGACTACAAAGAGAACGAGACAAAGAGAGAGGGAGGAAATCAAGAGCAAGGGAGAGAGATTTACTTCCTTTCATAGGTAAGCTGGTGCACGCCTCTCATGTAAACAGACCTTTTGTGCCATATTGTTTGTGCATGCACAGCCAGTCCTTCCGAGCCTTCCAGGAGGTGGATTGGGGTGGGGGGAGTTGATGCAGGGGCACTGAGCACGAGTCTCGAAGCAGAAAAGGAAATGGGCAGAGAACAGCGCTGCCTCACCTCCGTGGGACCCTCTCTTCCAGTCACACCCTTCCTGTCCCAAAAGTCTACATGTTCAAGAGAAATCCTACTTACGCCTGATTTTTCACAAGGCCAAGACATTATATCTGTCTGATGATGAACGACTGCATGTTAGAGAAAAATTCAACATCAATGATGCAATATTTTTACTATTTGGACCAAATTTAATGGGAGAAAAAAAAATACATTTCTTCAAATATTTTCAATTAGTTGTTGGCCTAGGGAAGAAGAAAAAAAAATTTAATGCATTTTTGTGAAGTTTTAACACATATCATAGTCATTAGATACTCAAAGGAGGAAAACATGTAGGAGGAGTAAAAACCGGTGTAGTACTATTTAATTTGAAGGATATTTTCAGCACAACGTAAGAAACAAATGCAGAGATCACTGCTGTTCAAAGTTATCAAAAGAGGACTGTTTTGTTTTGTTTTGTTTTGTTTTGTTTTGTTTTGTTTTGTTTTGTTTTGTTTTGTTTTGTTTTGTTTTGTTTTGTTTTGTTTGTAGGCTTTTGTGCTTGTTTGGTTTTTTTCTCCCACACCACCATGTCCATCGGAGAGTCATAAAACGCCTAAATTCCTGCTATAAAGTGCTTCCCATTCCCTGCCATCAGCTATTTACTGAAATCCAAAGTAAGATACATTGCTTTTCACTTATTCATACTTTTAAACAATGCCCACAGAGTCAGCTCAGTACCAGCTTCTTCCTTTGTACTTGAGCCCTCAAACTTTGGAACACCTGCCCCAAAAGGAAATGACTGAGGACTGCCCCTATAGTGAGTTCCCACTCAGGTAAATTGTGCTGAACATTTTTCCTGAAGCTTGCGTTTTCAAAGAGGGAAATAAAAAACAGAAGGAAGGACAAAGAATACTCTTGAAAAGACAATTACTTTTTAGCTATGAAAAATGGAGACAATAATGGAGACAGATCTAGTGAAAAAAACCATCACCATTAAAAACTAATTAAACATTTGCATTTCAGAAGTAAGTTTCTGTGCAAAAATTTGGGGAACAGCAGGTTGATAGTGAAAATTATTGACTGTAATTTGCTGCATATTTCTAAATAAGTTATATGAAATATATTGAGGATTTAGTCAGCTTTGCATAGCTGCTTTATTATTATTTTAAAGTGAGTAATTTATAATTTTTCTCAGAGATATTTTATCAGCCACTTATCTCCTGCAGCTGGACTTGTGATATGGAGGGATAAAATGAATTTCTGTTTAATATGATAAGAATTAATTGGACCACAACAGCAGGAGAATAATGACTGCCTTCATGGTTAAATATTTTATATTTGGCAACAAAATTGCAACTGAAAAGAAAAGTATTTTAATCTTTATCCCTTATCTGAAAACTGAAAAATGTTGCTGACATAATGAACTACAGTATATTAGCTCCACGTTGTAATTTTAGTTGTTTGTAACTGAAGAGAACAATTTATTTTAGTGGGAAAAGTTCCTTGATGTCTACTCGGTTCTCCCACCCAGATGTCCTGTGGTACTGTGCAAACTTTTATGCGCCAAATGGGATATATTCTTTACAGATTTGGTCCACTGTTACAACCTTTAGAAAAATGTAAGTGTCTGTGTATGGATTTTACCTCCTAAGGAATAACTGTGTGCTTGAGATCACTATTTTAACTACAGCAGCAACAGAACAATTGTGAAAATACTACTTGTGTGCTGTTGGAATGAATCCATAACCATACTTTCCTGCAATATAATCAGTCTTTTTCGTGTCTCCCTAACCCTGTAAATAGTGTTAGAAGAAGATAAGAAATACACAAATGAAATTCATATTTCTTACTAATTTCCTTATTCTTCTGGATGAGAAAATATTTATGAAAAGTATCATAGACAGAGTAGCAAGCATAACGTCATACTGGCACCATAATTTATTTGACTTCAATTGAGGCTAATTTGAACTTGTGAGTAACACAAATGGCTTATTCCAGAACCTCATTGAAAGCATGGATCCCAACGATGGAGTGCTTCTACCTGAATCAGTGCAAGAATTATTATTCTGAGATGCTGTTTCTAACAAGGTGATTTGTCATGATTGCTTTTAAACTTCCTTGAACAATTTCTTGAACTGTCTGAACCTGTAATTTAAACAGGGAGAGATTAAATATTTCCTAAAAATGTAGTGACAAGTAAGCACTCATGAAGGGGCTTGAAAATTCCAAGTTGTACTTTCTCATTTTACCTGTTGACAGTAATAGTCCACATAAGGCATTTAGCAGATGTTTGGTCATCACATCAGAATAAATGATCTCAGTCTCCTCTAGAAGAACGGTGAATATTTCTGTATCCATAGATCTTCTTAGCTGCTTGAAGTATCCAAACTACAACTTAGCTCTTTCAATTCTGGTGGAGTGAGAAGTAGACATTTTCTATATGGATTTTTCCAAGGCTTTCCATGCAGTTTCCCTCAGCTGCCTCCCAGAGAAATCGATGTGTGACGGTCTGGACAAGGATCTGCAGGGTGGGTGGGCTCTGCCTCGTGGGCTGTCCCCAGATGGGGGTGGTGACAGCTTGTCTTGGAGCGATTTTATGGTGTATCCCATATTGTCTGCCCTATGCCCAGAAAATGAATCTTATGCCTTTCTGTGACTTTAAACTGAACCTGAGAGGGGAGAGAAGGAGAAAAAAAACAGCCAGAGGAACTTCTTCAAAGCAGTTCTGTGCTTCAAGGTCACCACTCCTCTCTGTTGTTCTGCTGCTGTTGGGGAGTGATAGCTGCTGCAGCAGAGAGGGGAGGAAGCACCTTCCTTGCTTTCCAGCCAGCTCTCGGCTCTGTTTTCTTCACGAGAAGAGAGACAAGAGATTTTCCTGGGACTTTGGTTTCTTCTTCTCTTTGGGACTTGTTCAGAACACCAGAACAACAAAACCTCACTGGGAGACCTTCCACCAGCTGCAGGGGGGTCCCCTATGCCAACCCAGCTCCAGGAGGAGAGAGACCACACCCAGAAGGACTTTAAAACTCTTCCAGGTTTCTCTCCACAGTGATAGATTTTTTTTATATATTTAGCATTATTATTATTTTCTTGTGTGTTTNTGGTGGTACCAAACTGAGGGCGAAATGGGCGCTTGGGAAGACAAAGCCACCCTGCGGGGAGGCCTGGACAGGCTGGAAGAGTGAGCTGGCAAGAACCTAATGGAGCTCAGCAAAGATGAATGTAAGGTCTTGCACCAGGGAAATCATAATCCAGGAGGGCAGCACAGGCTGGGATCTCCCCAGAAGGGGAACAGCTCTGTGGAAAGGGACCCAGGGGCCCTGGGAGACATCAAACTCACGCTGAGAGCACAGAGTGTGCTGTGGAAAAGAGACTCCATGCTGGACTGCATCAAAAAGTGCATCACCTGCAGAGACAAAGGAGCGCCTATCCCACTCTTCTGAGTGCTTGTCAGGCCACTCCTGGAATACTGTGCTTGGCTTCTTTTTTACAAGGAGGCTGGAGAGGGTCCAGAGAAGGGCCATAATAATGGTCTGAGGGCTGGGAAGCCTGGTGAGTGAGGAAAGGCTGGGCCATTGAGGTTTGTCCAGCTTTGAGAAGAGAAGGCTGAGTGGAAGTCTTATTACCATGTTCCAATGGCTAAAAAGAAGATGGAAACTCCCTTTGTGTCAGGAATCACACAGAAAAGCCAGAATGGGATGATAGGTACAAGTTACTCCCAGGGAGGTTCCAAATGGACACAAGTGGAAAATTTTTCACAATGAGAAAATCATTGTAATAATCTCATTGCCAGGGGAGTGGTGGATTCGATATTGCACACTTTTATGATCCAGCTGCACAGGATGTTGGGCCATCTTGTATAGCTCTTGCTTTTGCCAGGAAAGGTTGGATCAGATGATCCTCGAGGTCCCCTCCAACCTAGTATCCTATGATTCTGTGAATTAAGGCCAAACTCCATTCAGTTTTTTCAGAGATTTCGAACATGTTAATTATACAGGCTTAGACTCTCTAGTTCAGGGGTTTTGGTTTGGTTTTTTTAAGCAGACTGTAGTACAAAGAATATTCGTATTAGTAGTTCTTAACATCCATAGAGTGTTCGTCTTCTGTATTTTTAGTATGCAACAGAATGCAATAAGATTTTATTTTGTAGTTAGAATAAAAAAGTCCTAGACTTGTCATAGGTATTACATAGTGTAAAATAAAATCATTACAAACATCTACTGATCCTGTTGGCCTATGATTACAGTCAAGTGGTTTATAATATCACAATCTGACTGTGCTATGAATAAGTCAGGGTAATTTACTTTGAACTGTAATTGCTCAGATAAGAACTTTCTTAGTTTTGTTTTATTCTCTCATCTTCTGTACCTCCTCTTAACTATTTATTTATTTATTTATTTATCAGTTTCAGGGATACTTCTGCCTTTATCTGGGGTCTCCAAAACCAGAATGTGTTCACAGATTATCTCATTTCCACTTTATGAAATGTTGAAACAAAAGCATGAATGAGGACACTTCTACATTGTAGATCATCTATAAATAAGACTTTAGGTTCTGCAGCATAAGTTTCCCTGTCACCAATATAAGATTAACCACGTGATAGTGTCCATACGATCAAGAAAATTCGCATCATATTATTAGTGTTGAGCCCTTTTCTTTCTGGAGATGGATTTGAAGTTGGAAGCTGTATTTTAAAAAATTATTATCTGTGTCTTGTATATTTCAGAGTTTTGGCTTTGCTGAGAAGGAGGCAACAGAAATATTTTCACTCTGTCATAATGCTATCATCTGTGATGTGAGGATCAGAGCAGTTAAGACTGCATTCCCACAGCCTGCAGGACCTGGGGAGATCTTGGATATTCAGTCAGGATGAAGATTGCATTTTCTTTGGTGTTTATGTCACTTCTCATTAATTCTGAGACACCTACTACTGTACAAAACAGGGTAAACAGAGTCATATGTTGGATTAGACCTTTGTCATGAATTAATTTATTTCCCAGTAAGTTGTAAAAATGAGCAAGGCCAAAATCCCTCAGGGCAGAAATTGTCACAGTGATTGCTAATGTACTATTGTGCAGAAAAATGCCTAATAAAACCCCTGTTAGGATATCATACCTGCTTACTACTGAATTCCCCAGAAAGTTTATTTGATATGTCTAAGCTCATTATCAAAGTCCTGTTGATAAGAAGCAGCTCACTGAGCCTGAATGTGTCAGAACAGAATGACTGAATTGTGAGAATACATGGGCCTCTGCTTTGAATAATTAACTTGACTCTTTGTAGAAAGCACACAATTTGGAAACTAATTTTCTCTTTGCACAAAGCAATTTGTCCTTGTGTTGCCTTTGAAAAGTAAACTGCTCAAATGTGACACTATTATAATCTTCATTCTATTAATCTCTGAGCTTTCCTCCTCTCAGTACTTGGTGCGTTGCTGCTCTTTTAGCAAGCATCAGTGCTTGCTAAAATCTGAAATGTGAGATTGTATGATTTCCCTCCAAATAGAACTGGTGTACCCTTTCAGTACTGGCTTTGTGACACAGAGCCCTTTTTCTCTCCATGGTGTTTAACATATTCAAAGACAACAGCTTTTCATTGGATTATTAACAGAAATAAAAGATAGTTGGTATGCACAGGGAGTACGACTGACTTGGCAGGAGAGAACATCCCCTGGATGAAATCTGGACTATACTAAAGTTAACATCAAACCCCTGCAGATTGCTGTGAGACCAGGATTGCACTGTTTGGACCACAGGTATGATTCTGCCCCTGCTGTGTCACTGTTGCCAAGAACATTACTCTGCAATGTGATTGAGTGGCTGGAGGGAACAGTTCCCAGTCCACTCCCCTGTAAACTCTTTATGTCTAAATGCCAGAGTCACCATTGCACTTGGCACTTTCAGCATAAGAATTAAAATATGGAGCCAAGCATTTTTTTTTCATTTTCTTTCTTCCTATAATTGAAGAGTAATAAGCTTGCCAATGGCAATGACAGTGTGACACTACCCTCTGCATTAATAGGTGTAGTGGTTGTGTTTGCATTTATTATTTACTTATTTTCTTCTGTGAGATAAGGATTGGGAGAAATGTAAAGCAGGCTCAAAACTTTAAAGAGAGCTTATTAACAAGACTAAAAGAAATAAAAAATAAGAGTCAGAATAAACTTTCAGAACAATTCTCATCCCCACAACTTTTTCTTTCTTTTCTCACTGACAACGTAAAGAGACAAAACTTGGAATTTTCAGTCAGTTTACTACTTCTACAATAATTTTCTTTCAATTCACGTAGGTAGAGGAGTCTCTTTCTGCCAGTTATGGGGACTTTTCTACAAGAAACAGTTCTTTCCTGGCTTTAATGTCAGAATGAAATCAGCTGCCCGGGAAATGGAAATCTGATCACAATGTGGAAGTCTTTTCCTTCAACTTACAACATCTCCCACAACTGTTTTTGAGGGTTCAATCTTTAGCTAATGGGATACTATTTTAAGGATGAGCTGATCTGAAGCAAAGGTTCTCTTCATCTTCATCTTTTGGAACAGAGGTCTTTTTCTTCTTCCCTGGGGTAAGGGTATTCATCACTTGCATCTCACTCTGTTTAAGTTTCTCATTAGATCACAGCTCCTTTAATATTTGCTTGTTTCAGTACAGGTACCTTTACTCATGGTTGTGGGTTGAACGCTATTCTCTCATGTTTCATGAATTACAGGGGTACTCTGATGTACCACAATCCATCACCATAGCCTCACAAAAGAACTTCAGCTCTTAAGTTTGAATCATCTGTTCAATCTCCTCTCCCTGAGTTTCAGCTCTTCTTTCTTCACTGACCTCAGTGTCTTTATGGTTATTTTTTTATGTGCTCACACTTCTTCCCTTCTTCTGACTTGGGAGAGAATTGATGTCTGTAAGTTCACAGGGCCGAAGGAGTGAATCCTACTCGGTGGTGTGACCTCTGCCTGGCGGTGGCTGCAGCTCTTGCGCTGACCAATTTCATTATCGGTGCCCGTGCTGCAGTCGCTGCGGGTGGAGCTCAAAGGCAGCAGAATTTCAGCTCAACCACACCTTAACTAAAAACCAAACTATACTAAACCACGACAACAGGTCACTCAGATCACTCTCTGGGTAAAAGGGGAGGACTGCACAATGTCTTGTCCTGTTGCAACCTCATTGCCAGGGACTGAGTGAAATGACCTGTAGCTCCAGCCAAGGAGCGCTGGACATGGCCTGTGGGCTCTTTGACCTGTTGCTGACCTTAGACAAGGAAAAATCTGTATTTTAAATAGAACTGACTGGTTCAAATGGAACAAAACAATAATAATGTGTCCAGGTGAGGGTTTACCTCTTGCTTGTCAGTCATCCATCCCTCCAGAAAGAAGCGTTGTCATGTTACAGCGTTTTGCTGTGAAATGGTAGAATCTGTCAGTATAATTTGATCTGTCTCTAGAGGCAAATTGCCATAGTTTTATTCCTCTGCTGTATTATATTGGAAAACACACTTTCCTTCAAGTTCTGATGGAATACATTATGAATAGGAGCTTATCAGTCTCTGATGCCAGAGACTATGCCTCTAGGAAATGCTTGATATGCTTGTCATTCCGCACACTTCCTCATATCTCTGATTCCATTGTATTCTGTGAAATTTAACAGGCATCTGTCTTTGTGATCCTAGTAATGTTACTTTCAAGATAAGGAGCATGGAACTCCCAAGCCTTTCTTAAACCAAACAATGCCTATTTTCTGCTTTAGCCTTGATTAAAAAAAGAGACAAGAGACACATAAAGTGACATTTATGCTAAATTTACATGGTCTGTTCTGGTCCACACCTGTAATTATCATGGTTTGAAATTTTCTCAGTTTACATTAAACTATATGAAAAGTCTGGATTTGCTATAGTGAAGGACAAAATGGAGTATGTACTGCCTGGAACAGAACTCTACAATAGATATAACTGTTTCCCTCAAATTTGGAAGCAGCCAGGGTGTACAACAAAACCTGCTTTGTAAGAAGAGGCATGCTCATAATTAGGTGCAGCTAAAGGAGCCTGCCCATGCAACACAGGCATCAATCATCACCTTCAGTGTGAGCAGAGAATTTTTCCACTGTTCAAAACGTGTTCCCTCCAACTATTATTTCCATACTTCTAGAGACTGTAAGGACTGAAGCCCATCTCCTTTTCCTATGCTGCATTTAGAAGTGCTGTTAATAATGAAACTGTGTGCTGTGGACAAAAAAACCTAATAAATCCTATTCTTTCCAATCCTGAGGTTGCTTCTCTAAAATCTATACAGAATTGGGTTGGGTCTGGAAATTTATCAGCTTAATTCTGGCTTACTCTCTAGTAAGGTTTATAAAAAAATAAAAAATATTTCTTTCTAGAGGGAGAATAATGAGATTTGCAAAGTATTCAGTGATTGAGGCTGCAAGTTACCAAAGAAAAATATTTCCATGGCCTTCAGAGATCATTACTAAAATAAACAACCAGCGTCCTTTGACTTTTTTTGCTGCTTCATGTGTGAAATGAAGATCAGTGATTCAAAACACATGGCATTTATTCATGTATCTAACCCTTGCTATGGAAATCTCTTCTCTCACATCAAGCTGTAGAAAATTAATGTGTTCAGGGAAAATTTGTCTTGATGAGCCCTGATCCTCTTCCATTCCTCTCCTTAGCCACAGATCAGTAGTGCTGGGAGGGTCTGCTACCAAGGCATCCCTGTCCTGTTTGTCCTGATAGAAGCTTCATACCTTCAGCTGCTGGTCAAAGTCACAGCAGAAATACCAAACCAAGCTGGCATGACGTGCTATGGGATAATGCCGTGCCAAATGTCTGCTGTGCAAAACACACACTTTGGAAAGAAGTCTTCTGGATCAGACCAGAATGATTGCATGTAGGAATTTCACACCACTGAAGCTGCTAGGTGTTGGTTTTGTGGTGGTGATTTCATTAGTTTCTATCAGTCAAAAGCTTCCATTCCTGCCGAATGGATACATTCTTCATTTATGCATCATATTCTGAGTATGAAATAAACATGAAAAGTGCCTTAAAAAATGAGCTGAGTTCTTCACTTCAACAATATAAAAACCCCTTATTCTAGAATTTTGTAAGCTATGTGTTTTCTACATTGAATAGTCGTTTTTGCAATTGTTATTGGTTGTTTTACCCCATTTAAGAAATATTTCAGGAAAAACAGGAAAAATTGTATCCTATTTGAATGGTGAATTTCTGTACATAACTTTATAGCAATAGTATTTATGTTCAAAAAACAAAACAAAAAAGCTGAAATAAATTTTGATTCTGACATTAGCTTTTATTTTAGCCAACTCAGAGAGGAGCCATTTGTTTTTTGGGCCGTACTGTAGTTCAAACAGAATAAAAGTGCCATGCTTGGATATTCTTTAGCCAGGAGTAAGTTATACTAAAATAATTTTGTTGTTAATAATTTTTTGAAATTAACTTTTTAACATAGTGTTGTGAGTAGGGGCACTTTCAGCACTATATGATTTTTTCTCATTTTAGGAAGAAAAAGATTTTTGACTCTTATGTAATTCACAGTCTGACTCTTGATCTAACCCCAGTGCATCACTGCTCTCCTTTTCTTCTGGATATGGCAAAAAGATGAATTTGAAAAAAGTGTCAGAGAGACAGTGGGAGAATATTTTTAGTTGGTAATATTTTATTCAGTAAAGTTAAGAAAGAAATGCTAAGAACAAAATAGTGAATAAGCGTTTAAAGAGTAAACGCTTTAGAGAGGGCTCAGATTCTCTATCTACCTGTATCTACCTGTATTTGGGAGCATGGCGTGAAGTAGAAAACTGTGCTGCAAAGGAGGTTTTTGTGCTTGAAAGGATGTTGTAGAGTTTAAATGTTTATTTCCTGAGGACCCCTTTGCTATTGTAGAATTGTACTGGGCAAACTGTAAAGAATTTCAACCTGCCTGCATGACTAAATGTTCAAGAGACAAGAGCATTGTTAATATACTTTATATATTCCTGTGTAAATTATTTTGTCTAAAACTCACAGATTTCTATACTTACAGTCTTGTCTCCCAATGATTTAGAGGAGATAAAAAATAATAAAAGTAAAGGAGAAAGGATGTAATTGTGAGAGATGATTGATTACAACACTGTTCTTCCATTCAGGCTTTTACAGTGAGAGCATAAAATATGAAGCAGAAGAGCAGGGGCAGTTTGTGCATGTTGCCAATGGAATGACTCTAGACAGAACATAATAATATTCTATCTAATTATCTTCCTTTTATATGAAAACATATGCAAAATGCATACAGAAGTCAGAAGGGGAGATAAATGACATGACTCCAGTTTGGCTCGTGATTTTCCACTTTTCTGCTTTGTGCTCTTTAGCTGTTTTGAGCTCTTGTACTATTCTCACAAGGCAAACACATCAAAATAATCTGTTCATGGAACAACAAAGAAGTTTGTTGCTCTTGCCATTGTGATAGCCATACATGAAAAAATAAGGATGTTTTGAGTGATACTTTTGTCACTAACGTCTGTAAATAAAGCTTGAGTTTTGCCCGTCTTACAATGTTAACTATAGCAATATACTCTAGAGAAATTTCAGAATTCTACTATGATATCTTGTTTTTGATGCATTTTTGCATTTGCTTTGTGCTATCAGGAGTGAATATTTGAGTGATTATTTAAGTGAGAAGATCATAATGAAGAAAACTTTACATGACTTGAACATAGAAAATGACTCAGAAACTACCCATCTAAATCATCCAGTGAATTACAAAGAAAGAGAAATGTCATGAAAGTGAGATCATTGCATATTTTGGCAATTTTTTTACTGCTTTCAGTAAAATAATATCCCGTGTGGTTTTTGTTTGTTTACATGTTTGGTTTTGTATCTTGGTTTTTTCCTCTTTCTGCTTCCTCTGTCTAAAAAGGCTCGTTTTCATTGTGTGTTTTATGATTTTCTTTCTTTGTTTGTTTTGCTAAAACATAACATATTTTTCTTAAATTGAACAATTCTAGAACAGATTTCTGGTTCACAAAAAGCAGTTCCATGACAGTGGAAGAAAAACCCAGTCTCTGATGTATTTCATCCAGCTCCAGTGGCTGCATGGCACTGGGACCTTTTCACTGGGACAGTGCCTGGTTGAGTTCTTTGTGTCTCAGTGGAGACTGTGAGCATCCTCTGTAGCTCCATATACCTGAATTAACCCTAAAATGTGGTACTCCAAACACAAAAGTAGTGAAACCTACAGTTTCTTCCTTGTAAATGAATTTCTGCCAGTTTGAACAGGAAGTCGTGCATCATTTATCAAGATGAAGACAGTGGTAGCTCACATTTTTTACCTTTTGCAGGGTCAGGGCTTTGGAAAAAGTCAAGTCTGTTTTGTCTGTGATGGTAACTGGCGTCTGACCTTCCTGTCCCTATCTTGACCTACTCTTTTTCATCATTTCTCTTCCCTGACCAGCTGAGGAGGGTGGTGGTAAAGCAGCTTTGGTGGGCACTTGGTGTCCAGCCAGGGTCAACCCACCATGATCTTAAACCTGTTTAGAAGCTCCAACTTGTACAGAATTTATTGACCACTTGATAAATAAAAGAGGGATTATTTCCTGAGAAGGATAAATCTGTGATCTACAAAAGACCTGGATCCTCCATACTTCAGAGAATGCCTCTTCCCCATGATTCTTGGCCATGGTTGCCATCAGTGTGGGCAGCTGCCTGTAGCAGAGACAAGGCCTTAGGGATAAGATCACTCACCAGATTTTTTGTTTGGTGGAGGAACAGTACTTGAGAATGGCATTAAAGCCACCACCCTCTTGTTCTCTCCTGTTCACCTGAGCTCAGGCTTAGCCAAATGAAAAGGTCAGGGAATCTCTCGCTGGAGAAAGAGGGAGTGGGGGAACTGGGATTGCACTGACTGCATAGAAGTAATTAACGTTCTGTATTCTCTTTTCACTCTTTAAAGATTTGGGGTTTTCAGTCCAAATAAAGTGTTCTGGTTTAGTCAGGATGGAAAAGCACTGAAGATTTTCATTTTTGGATGCACGAAAATAAAGATACACAGATAAAGAAATGCCTTATGGGAGCTTCTAGAGCTCTCTGATGAAGCAAAGGATAGACCAAACTAAACACAGAGATGCTAGCTTCCCCTGCCTGAAGTCTACTTTCCACTGCTAATAATCCTTCTTTTCTTTTCTTCTTCAATCTACGTGGTATCTTGATTATCTTTCTCTTTAATAATTTTAGATATTGAAAAATATGCTTCTTGTCAGACTGACTTATGCTAGTAGTTTACTGTCATTGTCAGAAAAAGTGAAGGGGATCGAACAAGATTGATTTCAGAAAGGACTTCTTGACCCATGAAATACTATTGGTCATGTCACTCACCTCCTTGTCAAGTGGTTGGTTTGAGCTGATGTGCAGGTAATAAACTTTAAGTCCCAGTCCCTGTGGAGCTGTATGTCTGAAAGGGCATGTTTAAAGATCAGTGGCTCTTGTCGCTATAATAAGCACTGCATATAATTTCATGGTGTGTTCTAGTAAGCTGAATTTCTAATTTTGTTATAAATGGACAGTTCTCGTGACCACATTGCAATTAAAACAACAGAAAAAAAAAACTTATAGTAAAAGAATAAATAATTTCAGTAGCCAAAAAAGAGAAGTAAAACTTTAAAAAAGGAAAAAAATCAAACTCTAGAGTAGCACTGTTATGATATTTTAAAAGCTTTTATATGAGAAATAAACTGAGGACCTAAGGGTTAGGATCAGATTGCATTGTGTAGTACACTTTTTAGAGTTTTTTTTTTAGTTTCTGGGTATAAATGTTTGTAAAGAAGCCTATGTTTGGCTGCCAAATAATATTGGCCTGAGCCACAAATTAGATAGAATAGAATCATAGTATCATAGAATCCTTTAAGTTGGAGAAGACATTTAAGTCATTGAGTCCACCTGTAAATGCAGCATTGCTCAGTCCACCACTAAACCATATCCCTTAGTGCTGCATCTACACATCTTTTAAATGCCTCCAAGGGTGGTGACTCAAATTCTTTCCTGGGAAGTTTGTTCCAGTGTTTGATCATATTATCAATGATAATTTTTTTCCAATTTCTAACCTAAGCCTCTCCTGATGAAACCTGAGTGCATTTCCTTTTCTATTATTTGTTACCTGGGAGAAGAGTCTGACTCCTGCCTCCCTGTAGCCTTCTTTCAGGTAATAGTAGGGCTTGGTAGGATCTCAAGATGATAGAGGAGAAGGACATTTGGTGTAGTGGTATAATTTCCATTAACTTGATATTTGTTGGGCACAAAATAATAGGCCAGTTTCCAAGAAGTCTAACACCTGTGGAAAGTGAAATATAAACACTCAGCAGAGCATGCTGCTTTCTGACTGTGCTTGAGACTGTGTTTTTCCTTTGGGGACTATAACACCAAGTTTGAGGTGCCTGATAACTATAACATTTTCTACACACACATGTTGACAGGTGCACTTGTCACCGGGGTACAGGTTTAATGGGAAGTTTGTGAGACCTGTGATCTTCTCACTGTCTTTGTACACCCAGCCAAGGATTGTTTCATTGGAATGCACTTCCTCTGGCAGCTCTCCAGTTCCCGCCAACCAGACTCCACCTGGCCCCAGGTAATTTATACTTGCTTTTTTATCAGGGCCANTACACATCTTTTAAATGCCTCCAAGGGTGGTGACTCAAATTCTTTCCTGGGAAGTTTGTTCCAGTGTTTGATCATATTATCAATGATAATTTTTTTCCAATTTCTAACCTAAGCCTCTCCTGATGAAACCTGAGTGCATTTCCTTTTCTATTATTTGTTACCTGGGAGAAGAGTCTGACTCCTGCCTCCCTGTAGCCTTCTTTCAGGTAATAGTAGGGCTTGGTAGGATCTCAAGATGATAGAGGAGAAGGACATTTGGTGTAGTGGTATAATTTCCATTAACTTGATATTTGTTGGGCACAAAATAATAGGCCAGTTTCCAAGAAGTCTAACACCTGTGGAAAGTGAAATATAAACACTCAGCAGAGCATGCTGCTTTCTGACTGTGCTTGAGACTGTGTTTTTCCTTTGGGGACTATAACACCAAGTTTGAGGTGCCTGATAACTATAACATTTTCTACACACACATGTTGACAGGTGCACTTGTCACCGGGGTACAGGTTTAATGGGAAGTTTGTGAGACCTGTGATCTTCTCACTGTCTTTGTACACCCAGCCAAGGATTGTTTCATTGGAATGCACTTCCTCTGGCAGCTCTCCAGTTCCCGCCAACCAGACTCCACCTGGCCCCAGGTAATTTATACTTGCTTTTTTATCAGGGCCAAATTTGGAAGGAGATTTCCCTGCAGGGCCTGTCATGAGATTATCAGTTGGTTTAATGAGAAAACCTCAGCAAAAGGTGTCTGTACAGTGCTGTGTAATGTAATTGAGAAACACCTCTGTGTCTGAATTGAAAGGGTTGCACTAAAAAAACCAGACTTCAGTCAACATCTCCGATTTCTTCATTTTAATCAATAGTGATAATATTTTCGTTTTTCTTTGGACTAGATAACTGTGTGTCAGTATATCTTGTAGATTTCAACTGGCTCATGACCAATAAGACACTTTAAAAAGGGTATCAAATGTCCATTTAGAGATGGTGTCCTTCTATGGAAACCTTAATACACATTCTTTTTTCAGCACTAAACTCCTTGAAGGAATTTTGGGAAAATCTGTCAGGACTGATACTTTTTCTCTTAAGATGAATCCTGGTTTCAAAGCAGCATAGAAATTTCCATGAATATGGAATGGCTGATATGCTTCATTTTTCGTTTACATAAATACAATAGTCCAATCTTTGAAATTATCTTGTTTGTCTCTGAACATGACAGGTGTTTTATCATCCCATCTGCTATGCAGGTTTTAAAAAATATCTCTTTCTAACTACAGTTAAATTCTCACCTTTCTCTCTGACCTTTTCTAACTGAAATCTATTGAACCAGCTGCAGGCTAGTGACTCAAGATACTATAAATTTCAGGATTGCACCTGGCTTAAATACACATCCTTCTCTCCTGCCCTCTTTCTTTTTTATAGGAAGTTCTATCTTCAGGGACCTGATTGAATTTCTCCTTCAGAAGCAATGTTAATTTTATATTCTGTAGGTAACCCTTCTGTGTGCATGCTAGTGTTTGTGTATGCACACGCATGCTGAATTCAAGTCACCTCTCCTTTGCTTATGATTCTTTTCCAGTCATATTGCAAAGGGTATATAAAAGATTTCTGGATTGAAATGCAGTTATTACCTTTTGATGTAATAGCACAGATTAAAAGAACTTGAATATAGCTGAGTTGCAATAGACACAACTGGAAAAACTTCATCACTCTTGTGCTGTCTTTAAGGGTAATGATTAATGTACCATCGCAGGATGATATATATGCCCATAGATTACTGTTTGAATTACTGTGCCTTCTTTATGACTTATTGTTTCCAGAGATGTCTGAACATTTCATTTAAAGATCAGAGAAGAATTAAAGCCTGTTCTTTTTCTTCCCAGAAAGGCTTAAAAAAAAAAAAAGGACAAGAAGTAGAGAGAAATTATTTCTCATACTCCTAAGGAACTGCCTGTGCATCAGTTTCTGCCCATGAAGGGGGACAAAAGGGAATTTCAGCCATTCGAGCAGTAAGTCAGTTTCATTGAGGGTCCAACTTAAAAGTCTCTATACAAACCCCCACCTCACACGGAATAAATAAGAGGAGTTAGAGATGTGTGGATGCCTGCAGGGGTATGATCTTAATCTTACTGGCATCACAGAGATGTGGTGTGATGGCTCTTATGGCTGGAGTGTTGGAGTGGAAGCATGCAGGCTGCTTAGGAAGGACCAGCAAGGGAGACGAGGAGGCAGTGTTGCCTTCTATGTCAATGACCATCTGAAGTGCATGAAACTGCTCTTGGGGATGAATGAAGAGCTGACTGAGAGCTTATGCACTGTAGGGCCCCAAAAAACTTGCTTGATGAGACTTTTAAAAGGGCTTACAGTTGTTCGTGTACTCTGAGTTAGACTCACAGGAGAAATACCAACAAGATAGTCTCAAGAGGTCAAAGCAACAAACTAGACTTTACTGGCAACTTTAGAAAATCTGAGAACTTTGGCAAAAAGTTTAGTGCAACATTCAACTGAGCCCATTCAACTTAGCAAACTCTAAGCCCATTTGATTTTAAGTTACTCAAAAATTCCAAGGAGAGGGAATTGAGAAGAAAGAAGTCAGCTGTGTGGTGCAGCTGACCCACTGAGGGAAGGGATGCCATCCAGAGGAACTTGAGGGGAAGCTTGAGGGGAGGGCCTGTGAGAGCCTTGTGACTTTCAGCCAGGCCAAGTCCTGCATCTGGGTTGGAGCAATTCCAAGCACAGACACAGACTGAGGGCAGAATGAATCAAGTGCAGCCCTGGGAAGAAAGGCTTGGGGGTGTTGGTGGACAAGAAACTTGGCACATCTTGACAAGGTGCACTTGTAGCCAAGAAAGTCACTTGTGTCCTGAGTTGCATCAAAGTAAGTGTAGCTAGCAGGTCTAGTGAGAGGATTCTACTGCTCTACTCTGCTCTTGTGAGACTCCACTCGGAGTACTGCATCTGGAACCCCCAGAAAGTCCGGAGGAGAGCAACTAAAATGACCCAAGGCCTGTAGCACCTCTCCTTTTAAGACAGGCTGAGAGAATTGGTGTTGTTCAGCCTGGAGAAGAAAACGTTCCAGGGAGACCTCACAGCAGCTTTTCAGTACCTGAAAGGTGCCTACAGAAGAGGTGGAGAGGGATTTGTTTCATCATCAGGCAGTGACAGAACAAAGAAAAATGGCCTTAAGCTGAAAGAGGGTGGATTTAAATTGAATATTGGGAAGAAATTCTTTGCTGTGAGAGTGGTGAGGCACTGGAATAGGTTGCCTGGAGACGTTGTTGATGCCCCATCCTGGGAAGTTCCAGGCCAGACCAGATGGGGATGTGAGCAACCTAGTCCCATGAATAGTGTTGCTGCTCACAGCAGGGCAAGATGGGCAAGAATAAGATGTTCTTTATGGTCAGTTCCAATCCAAACCATTGTATGATTCCATGATAAATCGCTGTGGCTGGACTAAATTCAAATGAGCTACGAGAGCTTCCATTCCTAAGGGAATATAGAGGTCACGTAAAGAAATACCACTACCACCTCCCTCTAAGATTATTTAAAAATCGTTGTAGAATAGAAGAGAAAAAACTATGGAACACTTTCATACTTAGTTTTAAGAAATTATTTCTCATGAAGAAGAGTACATTTCAATTTTTTTCCTAATTAATAGCTTTCAATAATATAGCTGAAAAAATAATTATTATAAACATTACATTGACACAAATAAGAGAAAACCTGTGAAAAAAAATCTACAATATTTCACAAAAAATATTTCATGCTTTAATTTGAGGAATATTAAAACTGTCATGGATATTTATTCAAGAAATAAACAGTAAGACTTATAATTAAAATAATGATGAAATTTTAGGAAGGAATTACAGGTACATAATTTTAAGATATATATTCATTACAGTCAGGGAGCAAAAATTCTGCTATGTAACATCTCTAACCAATGAAAATGAACTCATCTTGACCTTGAGGTCTGAGCAGTTAGACACCCTTGTGGACAATATTAATTATTAAAAATAATTATAGAGGTATTCAGTGAATAATTTTCAAAACCCTTTTCTCACTAGAACTAGTAATGAAATGAAGTTTCAGCCCTGCAGTAAATTCTAGCATATAAAAGATTATTGCCGTTATCTACTGGATCTAAAAGTCATGAACAATGAGAGAACAGAACAGAGTTTACAAAAAGAGTGGAATAACTGTGATTTCAATTAAATATCTAATTTTATATATTTTTGTTTTCCTTATATTGTCACTTTTAGTATAGAACATTGGTGATGCTATTTAATAAGATACATTCTATTAGAACACTGGAATAAAACATAAAATGTAAATTTCCAAAGACATAAGCTGCAATATGCTCCATCTTGTATTATTTTGAACATTTTCCTTTCATCTTGATGCAATCAACACATTTCAATGACAACATAACAACTATACAGAATACAGTTTTCTGTTACGGAAACCTTGTTTTGAAAATTCTCCAGTGGATTTAACACTTTTTCCTGACAAAGTACCCAATCAGCTAACAGATTCAGTGTTTTGTCTTGTTGATAGTGCTCAGTATTCCATGTGACTCCACTGCAGCATCACTTACACGTGGCTCTTTAGTCAGTTTTATCTCAGATCCAACCATTTGTAGAAATGCTGTGTGTGATTTCATTCGTTGTGTGATGTAAAAACAACAGCCAAGGACCATGCCAAAAGAGATTCCTCAATTGCCAAAACCTCTGCAAGGCTGTTAATGGTGAAAAAGAAAATTGTCCAGATGAACCCTTCTGCTTCTCTTCCAGCTGCAACATTTGCTATCAATGATAATCTGCTAGTTTCCAGTATGATTTATACAGAAAAAATAAGTGGATATCCCATAGCTTTTTCTTTTCCTCTCCCTTTCCATTAGAAATTTATTTCTCAACTTTCTCCAAAAATTTCAAGTGGTTATTCAAGCATGAGAGTGGGCAGACACATGGATGCATGTGTACCTGCACCCACACAAACACAAACAGGACTTTGGGAATGGGAGGGGAATGCTGGTTTAACTTTGCCAGTGTAAATCTGTAGATCATTGGATATGAAGATCACAGAAAAAAGCCATTCTGCTTAGCTCTAATACTAACAGGATCATGTATGTTTTGAATGATAGGAAAGAAGACCAAAATCATCAGACTTATTTGGCTTCATTCAAGATTTATGGCAGCTTTTTCAAGGGCAAATAAAACAAGCCACAGGATTCATATCCATATTGCTTTCTTTCTTCTCTTTCAATATTTTATAAATGTTACAGGCAAAGTCAGCCTTTGTGACAATAAAATTAAACAATTTTTCCCCTGAAACTTCAACGAGATCTGTGTTTTGCAGCCTGCTTCATCCTTTTATGCAGATTTTATTTTTTACTGTTTTCTCTAAGTTATTTAAACATTTGCTGGTCTGTTCACCAAACACAATTATGGTTTTTTCCCATTGTTTCATATTAAAAAATATTATGTTTTGGTTTGAATTATTATTATTATTATTAGTTGTTCATTATCCATTCCATTGGTTTTTGATTCAAGTTGATTTTTAAAACAAACATTTCAGTCAAATCTGCAAGACAGATGAAGAGACATAGCCAGTTTAAACACAGAAATGAAACTGTGAAATACCAAATTTATTCATTGGATGCTTAAGAGAAAAAATGCCTTTTACTTCTAGTGTCTCTAAGTAAATAAGGTTATCTGCTTTCTTTTAGTTTCTTTGAATAAATTTTACCACTAGAAATGTGTCTTCCGTTCATAAAATGGCAAGAAGTTTATGTACATAGTAATAAAGACCCATAACAATTAATAATAATTGTGAGACCTTGGAACTATGGAATAATGTTTGGTCTGCTTGAGCAAAATATGTTATGTACAATGAAAGGAGAATTGCAGTAGGAGATGACTCAGCCTTCATATTCATTTTCTCATGTCCATTGTCTTAGATCTGAATGCCCATCTGTTATAATTCAAATTTAGCATGTTTTACAATGCTTTTTTCAATGCCAGAAAGCTTTCCCAGCTGGCATAAACCAATAGAAGTCTTTACCTTCTTTTAGGGCCTTTGTGTCCCCAGCTTTCAAGGAGCCCATAAGGCCTGCAGTGGCAAAAACCAAGATCCTTTTGAATCCCTGGAAGGGCCTGGAACTACTTTTATGTTAACAATGAATTATCTATTGTGTCATTGCAGCTGTCACCATTCTTGTAAGAATGGACAGTTGTTGGTTTTTCTGAGTCAATTGTGCCTTCAGGCAAGACATTAAGATAAAATTTCATGAAGTTCATGATAAAGCAAAAAGGTAAAATATAAATGTGAGTCATGGCTCTTATTTAGCTAGGGAAAATCCACATTAGTAAGGTGTTATGGCACCAATTAAATGACCTAATAATAGCTACAATTTATTCCTAGTAGATATTGCAAAAATGACTAATTTTAACATTGCCAGCTATACTCTCTGCCTTCCTAGGAATAACCATTCTTCAAGATGTCTTTCCATCTTTTCCATTGAAGTAGGTCTTTGCAACACAGTTTGGGTTTGGTGTGTTCCCCACACATTCACTAGATGTCAGAACATGAATGAATGCTTACAGGGAAACTCTTTTCTTTTCATTTTCCTTTTAGTGTATTGTATTGTAATTCTTTGAGACAGACATTAATTAAAAGAGTTTGATATACAGCTGTAACAATAAATTCATAGATAACCTGTGGGGCATACCCAGAAGGGTTGGTCCTTTCAAGAGATGTTAGACTTATTTTGAGGTTTGCCATATCAAATGAATAGAATTACTTAGGATTCAGAGGCTTACTCTCAAATTACTTTTTAAACAAACCAGATTAAGCAGAAAAAACCTACAATTTTGTAGTTTTAAATGGGCTGTCTCTCCTGGATTTTGTGAAGTCCACAAATATAGATGAATAGAAATGAACAGAAAAATCCCAACCATGACCACATCTAGTTTGCTACTTTAAAATGCTCTGTCACTACTTGCAGATACATTAGGAAGTTATCAGGAAACTCACATCATTCATGGGTGGTGTGTATATATATACACACTTTTTNCCAAACTCATTTAGCAGCTACTGAGATTTGTCTCTTTTCCACTCATGCTAATGGATACTTTATGGGCTACTGGGGATTCACAGGGAGGCTGGAGAATCACAGGGCTCAGGTGAACAACACAGAGTATCAGACATCACTTCAAAGTCAATCCTGCTTTAAGTCCAGAGTTGAATTAGATGTTTTCCAGGGGCACTTTCTAAAATACTCCATTATTCTTTGAGCAGAGCCCTAATGACTCTCAGCTGCCCACACACAGACCTAATAAGTACTTGTGTTCTTTGTTAAGCCTGTAAGATTGTTGACAATGAAGCACCAGAGCTCCTTCCAATTTAAACTATGACATTGCTCAAAATCCCAGGATGATTTATTTCCTAAATACATAGTCTGCTCATTCTGAGCATACACTTACCACACTGACAAGTCAGGTCAATGACTGAGATGATTGCAATGAAACAATTAGACTCTCACATGAGAGCTGATTTTCTCTTCAGGACTGAATCTTTTACTGTATACTGCCACAAAGTTTGATAGACGTGGAAGCTGGAGCTGACAAGTTCAGAATACTCCACTTGAAGGCAGAATAATTTTTTTGTGGATTTCAAGTATTAGCATTACTTCAAAAATTTGGGTTCTTTCTTTATTTAATATTCTGGATTTTACAGTCTATAACGGATTTAAAACTTTGGGTACTTGTCCTCAGCCACTCTGAATTTGTAGAGTTTTGCAGCCAAGTGCTGAAATTATATATATTTTGGTGTCTCTGTCTCTTCAGTTTTCACATTACAGTCTCACCTGGACAAGTGGTCCAGTGTAGAATTTTGTGCAAATCTAATAAATTCTGATAAAGGTGGAGCAAATTTGCCTTGAGACAGCATGTGTTGATAGGCTAAACAAGCTTTAGGAAAGGCATATTAGTAAATGACCAAATTATAAGTAGTGGGAGATATTTGTCAGCAAAAGGACAACTGGGTTCTTAGTTAGGCCTAAAAATAAATTTAACTGATTTTATTAAATGTGTCAAAAAATTGTGCCAAAAACCAAGAGGTTGGTAAAAAATTAAATATGTTTTAGGTGCATTTAGGTAAACGGCAAAAGCATGTTTATGCTAAAGCTGAAATGTACTGTTGCCATTTTAGGAAAGGCGAAGAAGAGGAATGCTCTGTCTTTTATACTTTTCTCAGTTCCTGTTTCAAGGCCATAAACGTTCTTAAAATAGCTGACAGGAAGATTCCTGTGTTAGTCAGTGTGTCACTTGCACATAAATCTGCAATATAAGCAGAATTTAGAAATGCCATTACTAATGCAAATGAGAATGGTAGAGTGAGATCAAGGTACTTAAGAAGCTGAGTCATACAGATTCTAAAACAGTGTCTGGTGTGTGGGTGGGAAATATATGGAAAAACTGGAAGTCATGGCTAACTTTTTTGGTCCAGACGGAAAAAACTATCAAGAAAAAATTGCAGATAGTGGAATGAACTAAGTATCCAAGACTTTCAAGTACTAAAGCAATGGAAAATATTTGCTCAGATTTTCAAGTTTTCTGTTGATAAGTTTTACACATTTTTCTGCACGTTTTGAAGCTTTATAACAGAATCTACAATTGATATCAAATACATCGTCCAGTTTTACAGTGCAGAGAACATTTCATTTAGTTCTTTACCAAGCCACTCATACACATCAGATTTGGAGAATAAGAAAGGAAAAGGAAGATTTAAACGTAGAGACAGATGTGTGATACTATGAGGAGAACACACAATCAAAGTAGAGTAACAGAAAAGAAGTGAGAAAAACTAGAATAAAAATGGAAGTAGAGAACAAAAGGTAATTCACAGTTATTGTACCAGAACCACATCTCAGCAGAACCATTAACATGTGATTGTGAAGATCCTGCACTTTCCTCTCAACCTTGCCTTGTTTTGATAAGAAAGAACTATCTGACAAAACACACAAAAGCTTTTGTTTTCTTTACTAGGAGGAGTTAACAGAAACTTTGTTTTGTGCTTGTTGAAATGTGAAAGCTTTCATTGTTGGCAGCTGCAAAACTGTACACTCAAGGCCGAACAAATAAATTTGAAAGATTGTAAGCTGAAGAAATTACCAAGTACAAAAGGAAAAGTTAAATAACCATGTCCCATTCAAATAATTCCTCTTTTGAATCTCCTAGTCTTAGTGATAAGACTTGCTTCTCAGCTCTTTCCTCTGAAGAAAGTGATGAAATGGCTAAACTTCATCTTTGAGCCCTAAGTAGTTGTGGCAGAAAGAGAAGGTCCAATGATACATACAAATTGGAGAACAATCTGAAAACATGTCTAGTTTCTGATGACTGCCTGTTTTGCAAGAAAAATTGCCTAATATGCAAAAGTCAATCTGTGCAGTAAGGTCATGGCAAAATACTGCTTAATTCTTGCTTCATGACATTCTGTATGGGTTATATGAGACCCTATAGGTTTGGCAAGGTGGATAAAGGGCAGGATAAATTCCTCTCAGTTTTCATATGTAAGAAATATGAAAATTGAAAGTCCTTTAAGTCTTTGGATTTAAATAAACTCAGAATAAGGCCTCTTTTTCAGGGAGTGCTGAACATCTGCATTTAGATATTTTCTGTGGTTATTCAAATTTCTGTGAATAAATATATAGTTATTAATTTGTAAAGTGAATCCCCTTATGACATTGTTTGGCATGGCATTTCTGTTTATGCATAAATGGTGCTTTTTATAAAAGGGGCTAAGTGATCAGAATGATCAACACTTTTGCTGAATGTCAAAGTGAAAACTGATAAAAATTAGTGAGACAAGATGATTTTCTGTGAAAGTCCCTGCTTAAATTTGCAAGGCAGTTGAAGGCTGTACTAGGGGATTTCTCATTAGAGGGACTCCACAAGGCAGGTGGCACAAATCTTTCCATGACCTGTCTGGATGTGAAATGGTCAACAGCAGTGCTGGAATTCCTTGGTTTCAATGAGTAAAATTCCAATAATTAATTGCAGGAAATTTTCATGACATAAGTTAATAAATGAAATTCAGGTGTTAAACAAAAATTCATCAGTACTTGAAGGGATTTTTGCTGAGGAAAAAAGAGTTCAGAGTTTGTTTATTGAACACAAAAAGTCAATACAAATAATCTTCTTTGCCATTGAAGACAGTCTTGTATTGTCCATCCTTCTAGTGGCATAGCAGATGAAGAGAATGGGAATTAAAAATGAAAGAGTAAATGCAACTTATTGTTTCTAACAGTCAAAGATTCTATGAAAAATAACTAGAAACTTCAGCATATTTCTATACTTAACTGTAGAGGTTTATTAAAACATAAATATAATTCCCCGATTGTGGCGGTTTCACCACATCCAACAGCCAAGCCCCCCACAGCCACTCACTCACCCTCCTTGATCCCTCAACAGCAGGATTGAGGAGGGAATCTGAAGGGTAAAAGCCAGAAAACTTGTGGATTGAGATAAACACACGCTAGTAGGGAACACAAAAGCCACGCACACAAGCAAAGCAAAACAAGGAATTCATTCACCACATCCCGTGGGCAGGCAGGTGTTCAGCCATCTCCAGGAGAGCCTCATCGTGTATGGCAGTGACCTGGGCAGACAAACATCTCCACTCCAAATATGCACCCCTTCCTCCTTCTGCCCCCCATTTTATGTCCTGAGTATGATGTCATAGAACCCTTTTCCCACTTGGGGTCACCTGTTCCAGCCATGTCTCCTCCCAACCTCCCAGGCACCCTCAACTTTTTTACCACTGTGGCAGTACGAAAAACTGCCAGAGCAGGAAAGGCCTCTGTGTAAGCCCTGCTCAGCAATAACAAAATCAAGCCTATATTCTCCACCCTCTGCTCAGCATAAATCTGAAACACAGCCCCACACCACCCATTGTGAAGAAAGTTAACTCTACCCCAGTAAAAACCATCAGACCCACATAAATATTTCAGCCTGTGGTATCTGTGAATTCTATTTTTGATGATCTGTAACTAAGCTGATGATTCATAGTATGTTATTGTAAGCATAAATTGTCATACAAGAATTTCAGACATCTGTAAGAGAAGCATATTCTATGAATGATGACTAATATCTCAGTTCAAGTAAAAAACAGATTATGCCTTTTGGCTGTAATATAGAATATAAATAGTTTGATGTCACAGTAAAGAACTAAATTCTGGATGATCTATGTAGAACACATTAATTTTCTGTTATCGCCTAAACTGTCAACAATTCCGTATTTAGAAACTAACACAGAGCTCAAAAAATTTATCAATTTTGATAGGAAATAATTCATTAATTACAGTTATGTTCAGTGTATCGTTTTGAAGTCTAAGTTCACCTTGAATAAATATACACTTTCCAGCTAAACAGAATCCCATTACAAGTCTTTCTTTCCCTCTTTTGAATCAGATTTTAGCTGAAGTACACCATCTCCTACAGTCTAAGTAATAGTATTTTCTGCAGAAATTGTGGATGTCTTGCAAGAAGTTTACTTCATTAAAATTTTTCTCCAGGTTCTTTCAGAAACTGTCCATGTTCTCTGAAAGCCTTTGCAGGCCCTTCAGAAAAATGTCTCAAGTATATTTGTTATATTCCTTTGATTACTTTAGATATTCAAGGAACATGAGTCCAGTGTAAATGACATCTGCTATATCTTAGAGCCTGCCAGAATTTCCACAGATACTCTGTGGTGTGTCCACTGACACGCTGATGTGTCACTGAAAAACACATCCCTTCAGTGCATCGAAACCACCCCAGAATATGTAATGAGCAGGGTGCACAGCCCAAGAAACAGAAACAAAATGTTCACTCAGTAACACTCTTGTGGTGCAAACTGCTTGGTGGAATTTATTTATCCAAAAATATTGAAGTGATATATGCTCATGATACCAAACTGGATTTTGCTGTAAAAAAGGTATGGCTTTTAAAATATTAATTTATTTTCTCTCACCTAACAACAGTTTTCCTAAATTAATTTAAAGGCAGAATTTCTAGGTTATATCAGGTCCAGACAAATAATCCCAAAATAAGTAAATGGACAAAATTTTGTTAATTCTTGACCATAATAGGACATTTCAATGTCCCTAAGTCTAGAAGAAAGAGGTTAAGTATCCCATGATTTGTGTTGTATAGGATGGAGTAACCAAAATCTAGTGAAACTGAACTAAAACACAAATAAGCATAGCTTGCTGATTTCAGTGAGAAGTTTGCCTAAGAAAATATTTGAAGGGCAGATTTTTCTGCCATGAATATGCAACTAGAAAGCATTTTGATACCACTGTGTGGTACCCAAAGGAAACATAAGAGAGTTGTTATATAAAATACTTTTAAATAAAGGTTTTTAATGTTAATTAAAGAATTATTTTGATGATTACATATTTATAATTTTACTTATTTACTTATTTATAATTTTTACTTGTTTCATAAGTATATTACTTCCTTCTTGATGTAAATATTTAAGCAATCAGGACTGCTTGCTACTAATAGAAGAAATTGAAGTAAAATCAGGATGTCCTGCGAGCCAGTCCAAAAAGCTTAGCAGAATGGATACTTTGCTTTTCTTCTACTCAATTCTTATCCCCTTCATAATTTTTACTATTTCTATTACCAGTGTGCTTTTGAAATGGCTGAAAATAAAATTACACCACAGCTTGCTTTTCATCTTTGGCTGAGTTTAACATGGGGTCATTATGTTGCAATGTTAGGCTTCTTAGTTCTAGGGTTTTCTGTGATATGTACCTATACTACAGCAAAGCTTGGGAGCCCCGGTGGAGTAGTGGTTAAGCACATGGCACAGTAATTGCCGGGGCCTGGGTTCGATTCCCGGCTGGGGGTACTCCCCGGGCAGGCAGAGCTCGTTAGCCCTGCAAGGGGGCAATCTGCCTATGTCCTGAGGAGGAACTCACTGCCACTGTCCAGAATCACTTTGGCCCGGCAGATTGAACCTCGGGATTAAAGGGTGGGCTCAGATCTGCGCGCCCTGTGTCTCACCTAAAAAATCCAGTGCGCAGGCTGGAAGGTCTGAAAGGAAAAAGAGGCCTTCCCCGGATCTTTGTACGTGAAGGCTGGCCAGCAATAATAATGGCAAAGCTGTACTGGGAACCAAGATAAAATAATAATGAGCTGTGTCTAAATTAAAATTTTCAATATATTTCTAATAATTGTTTTAAAATTAATGTATTATCTGTCTCTTACTCATCTGTCCATTTTTCTAAAGGTCAAGACTCATAGGATTGCTGGGAAACCAGGAAGAAAATGCTGCCTGTGGGAATTTTACTGGCTTCATGGGATGCAGGATTAAATCCTGGACATGAACTGTCACTAAATGATGTCTGTTTAAGTACATCAAAGGTGTTAATGATTTGTACATGTTACATGCATTAGGAAAATAGAACATACAGCAAAATTTCTGTTGTCCCAGGGCTCAATATAGAAGGAAGCTTTTTTATGGCCATTAGAAGAATTTCCCTGTTCTAAAATCTGAATACTCTATTCTAGAGCTTTGAGTAAGAACTTATTTCCTCATTGTAAGGAAGAATTGGTTTCACCTGACTGTTGGGGTGAATGACAGATATGTAGACTTGGCAGAAAGATATCTGAATGTAGAAACAGAATGAGATAGAATTGAAAGCAAGTTTTGATGTAGAGTAGGAGATATTTTGCTGAACCAGTGGTTACTGAGTGACTGAGAAGGCAAAGGTTGGAAGTGAGTTAGAAAGAGATCTTCTGCGTCAAGAACAAAGGTATGTGACTACAAACAAAGAATGTTTTTTACCAAGTAAATCAGTCTCAAGAAAAGCACAAGTAAGTAAAAGACATGTTATACCAAGCAAAAAGATACCGCAGGCGAACAGAGAAATGGTGATGTGGCAAGTAGAAAAAAGGTCTAAGAATTTACCATTGTAAGCTTAAATTGTAACATATTTACTCTTGTGATTGGATAATAATGACTTTTATATGGTAATGATAGTAGTGGTGATAGGCTATAGGCAAATGTAAAGGTGTAAATGCGAATTGGTTGTCGTGTATTAAGGTATACAGCAAAGAAAAGTATATAGTATCTTGTAACTTGAACAAAAAGTGGCTTCAGGTATAGTTTAAACTGGCGCTGGGCAGTTTTGAGCTCTGGCTCTGAATACCCACACCCTGGACTGCTGTAACTTTGCACATACTATAAAACAGCATTTTTGAAGAGCCTCCTGAAGTCCAAACATCTTTCGTCAACTTTTCCTCTACACCTGACATACTGTTGAACTAAGAAATATGACTCTCTGAGGTGCCCCTCTGTGTTGTCATGTCCCATTGGGCAGTATCGTATCTGAGCAGTTTTTCTGTGCAGTGGTAGGTGTGCTGAATGTCATGAAATGGTTCTGTGCCCTGTTCTCTGAGCAAGCAACTTGTACTTGGTTTCGTTTCCTAGCACACTGTTTTTGAAACAGCTGTTAATCATGTATTTCTACCTTATATTAGGAGCTAGCATAAATTATGCTTGGTTGGCTTATCCACATTTTTATATATCTTTAATTTTCCTAGTCAGGTCTGTAGACAAATTTTCAGTGGACAAACTTCATGATGTGTCGAGTCATCTCCCACTCCATGTTTTTCTTGGAGTGATTTTACGGTGTATCCCATATCATCTGCCTTATGCCCAGAAAAGGAATGCCTTTCTGTTCCTTTCTATGCCTTTCTGTGCCTTTAAACTGAACCTGAGAGGGGAGAGAAGGAAAAAAAACAGCCAGAGGAACTTTTTTCAAAGCAGTTCTGTGCTTCAAGGTCACCACTCCTCTCTGTTGTTCTGCTGCTGTTGGGGAGTGAGAGCTGCTGCAGCAGAGAGGGGAGGAAGCACCTTCCTTGCTTTCCAGCCAGCTCTCAGCTCTTTTTTCTTCAGGAGAAGAGAGATGGAGTTTTTCTTGGGACTTTGATTTCTTCTTCTCTTTGGGACTTGTTCAGAACACTAGAACAACAAAACCTCACTGGGAGACCTTCCACCAGCTGCAGGGGGGTCCCTTATGCCAACCCAGCTCCAGGAGGAGAGAGACCACACCCAGAAGGACTTTAAAACTCTTCCAGGTTTCTCTCCACAGTGATAGATTTTTTTTTTTTTTATTTAGCATTATTATTCTTTTCTTTTGTGTTTGTTAAATAAATAGTTTTTTCTCCTCTTCATTTTCCTCCGAGGAAATCTTTGTTTTTCCGAACCTGGTGGGGGAGGGGTTTTGATGGAATTATTCCAAAAAGAGGCACAAGCTTGGCCGAACATATATCTTGGTGAAATGCTTTTTTGCTGTATGTGTCAGGTTATTCAGGTGACATGTGCATACGTAGACAATAGTAACAACTTGAAAAAAACCAAGCGTTTGCTTTTCTTTATTAAAAATACAGTATTGGGACTCAAGAATATTTAACATTCTCTAACTGGAAAGAAATATATTTAATTGTTTTTTCTGTCTTTTCTTGTAAAATAATTCTTTTGCTTTTAAACAATGTGAAAGTTGAGTGGATTTTAAGTGAAAGGGCCAGAACAGACAAATATTTTCCTTTAGCTGTCCAAATGAGAAAGTTTGTGTTGTAATTGTTCATAGTCTGTAAGGAAATTGTGTAAATTCATCAGGAGGTAGTAAGTCAGCACACAAGGATGGTATCATGACTGAGCTTTATTGTCCTCCTTGGATCACGCAGGCTGGGACTATAGAAACCAGAGGTTATGGCTTCAGTACTGTGTCATGCATTTCCAGCAATGGGCTGAAGAAACAATAAAGGTAGTAAACTCCAAAAAGACTGTATATATTAATTCTATTGCATGTTTCTTCTTGAATTGGTCACAGGTAGTCATGTTTTTNTGCAGAAAATCTCATAGTCCATGTTTACACTGATTTTTGTGTAAATACTCCAGAGACACTCTTACACATATTTTTCCTAGATATCTGTGGAGAAGAAGACTGTTGTCAATTGAAACACATTTGATTTACCCAGGGCATCCCTGACCTAGGGAGTAATTTATAGTAATTTTTTTTGATGCTTGGTAAGGCATAGATACTGCTGTTAAAATCAGCTATTTACTTTGTAAACAACTATTTTCTTCATAAGTAGCTGGTTCTAACTTTTCCTCAGAAATCTTTATTTGAAACAAAATATTTCAGCTAATAAACTCTTCATAACATGTTTTGAGCTAGGAAAATTGCATAGGAGCAACAGAAAAAGGTTATGGAAGTTTGATTAAACATGGCACTGTCATTTCATTTCTGTCAAGATCATGATTTTTTTATTCCAGCATAAGACAAGTCATATTTGGCCTGGCTCTGCAAACATAAGGCACAGCAATACACACTAGGCAGTGTTGCTATTAACATGGTAATTCAGCTTTGCTTTTAGGTATAATTTTGTGCATAGAGGGAAAATCGTAACTTCAAAAGAAAGGCATTTTAAATTTTTTCATTGACATTGAGGTTGAGGAAGAAATCAAAATATTTACACACTTAGGAAAAAGAACTGGAATGACTTTTCAGTGGAGAAGTTAGTAGGTGGACAAGATTTGGCTAAATGCAGACATCTCTAAATTCTGACCTAGAAATCTCCCAGGATGCCCAGAAACTTTGTGGACAACAGTCCTTGGAATAAAGAGAGGGAAAAGCTGATCCATTAAGCAGCCTATGTACTACAGCAGCTGCATCAGTCAGAGCCCACAGACCATGCCCCTGAAATGTCGTGATATACTAATTGCTGTATTTGATCTGACAGCCTGAGTTCATAGTGAGTGCCAGGAGCCTGGAGACTCTTGAGATGTTCTTCCAATGCTATGGCAGCATATTGTGTTTACAAAAAGCTAACGATCATGGAAATTAGATAGATATAGAGATGATATAAAGTCTTAATTTTATGGAATGATTGTGAGTCTCGTTTTTTTTCAGATCCTTGAATAAGTTGGCTGTCAGTCCTGCAGTAGCCGATTTGATCTTATCTGTAGCACACCCAAGTTAGTCCAAAAGCCTGATAGTACAGGCAGGATGGAATTTAGAAAGAGCTGATTATCTGGCTCAGATTATTTCTTTTATTGACATTTGTTTTAGACCAAGTTTTGCCATCTTGCAGTATAAATTTGGATTTGACTTAGTAGTGATGTTTTAGGAGGAAGAAAAAGAAAAGGACTAAGCTTTTTGTAATATGTAAACAATGTTTTTCTCATACACATGGTTACCCAAACACAGACAGTGACACACAAATCCATGCATCTGTATGCCTCCTTCTTCCCTTTGGGGATGAATGTTTTGTTTGGTCTGTTCTTTCAGATAACTTTTGACAAGAATGTAAGAAAGGGACCTTACTTTCATCTCAAAAGGCAAACTGACTCAGCAATCTTGTCAGACAAACTTACTAAGCAATCTTGGCTTTAATCATAAGTTGTATGAGGTCACTAATGGGTCACTGTGGCCAAATAATTTTATAAATGATTGTATCATATTTACAGGGAGACCAAAAGGTTTCGAGACAGCAGCCTCTCTTCTTTCTGGGACATAAATATTCACCCCAAATTTTTAAAACTGGAATCATAAGAGAATGGGGGTGTTGAATTTATTTTTTATTTAGTCAAGGACATTTTTATGAGGTGATAAACTTCTTTTCAGCCAAAGCCATATTGTACAGACACACCCTGTTAATGACAAACACTAAAACAAGAGACCTTAGATCCATTAAACCAAGATAATTATCAGCTGTAAATCAGCGCCATAATATCAAAAGGGACAATTTAATGGATAAAGGACAGAGAGGATAAAAAAAGGTGCAATGGTAAGAGGCTAACATCTAAAAAAGTCAATAAAATTAATTTAGAAACAAAAAAGCTTTACTTAACGGTTATTTTGTTCCATTCTTTCATTTGCATACTTCTGTATTTGAAAAATGTGGCCATTCCATTGCTCTAGATTGTGCAATTTCTCTAAGCAGTTTCATGTCTTTAGTCAGATTGCTTTGTAGGTCAATTACATCCTGCACTGGGCAGTAAAAGCTCTGACTCACAGTCTGTCCAGGTTACTGGAAAGGTTATTCTCAACTCCAATAAGCTTTAAAGAAGTAGTTTTTCATTAGGGCTAGTGCTCATTTTATTACCTTGGAAAGCAAGGCCAGAATGGTCAGTGTCTACCGTGCCTGAGCTTTGCAGGTGTTCTCTTTTGTTTCAGTCAGAAGCAGCAGAGGCAAGGGAGAGAAAGCAGAAGGGTGCTGCACGTGCAAAGACCACACTGGCTTTTCTCTGCAGTGACACCTCTCCTCTGTGCATGGCCATTTCTGCTCTTGGCTGCTGCTCCCCGAGATGCAGACGGCTGAGCTCCAGGGAAAAGGCAACACAGGAACCTGTCCCTTCACCTGAGTGAAAAGGGATGATGAAACAAAGCTTGGAGCCATAAAACTTGGCACTAGATGAGACAGAAAATCCTACAACAGAAAGAGATAAGACTGAAAGCCTGGATAGCAACAAGTTGATGGCAGAAACATATGAACTCTCCTGAATGTGATGGGCTTAGGGATATGGCCCATAAAATGTGTGACAAAACCTTGGGTTTTTTTCCTGGAAGGACACCTAGATGAAGCTCCAGAATAAAGATCAAAGATTTAATCTTTCCTGATTAAAGAAATTTGGTCTTCTTGCCCTTTTCTAAAAAAAGATCCTTTCCATTTACTATCTTCTCCGTCTCTGAGATCAGTGTTTAACAAAATGGCACTGAAATGACACTCAACACAGAAGTACGGAGCCTTTCAGTGATTCCATCTTGCTCAGATTCATCAAAGTATTTGTAACAAGCGAGAGTATGGGTTTTCTTCACAGCTTTGTTCCACAGAAATCTTTAGAATCAGACAAGAAATAACATTTACTTTGCTTAATCACTAAAATCAAGTAAGTATAAGCTCATTTTAAAAACAGTGAATTTATTTGCTACTGTTAAAATATTTCTAGTTTGCCCAAACTGTTAATGAACCTCTGTTAACCTCCAAGCACATTTGAAATGTTCTGTATTTTAATGATAATTTTGAGAGATTTTGTGCAACTTCTAAGTTTTTTAACAGTTCAGTAGTAAAGCAGAATTTTCTACATTATGCAAAGGAAAGACTGAAGGCAAAAAGGATTCACAAGGAAACATTGCCATTGGTTGGAGTTGGCACTTCACCTTCTTTGATTTTATTTATGCAAATTTTAATTCTGTGTTCAAAAGGGAATATGGCAGACTGATAGAGTGAATTCAGCTTTTGAACTTTACACATTAGACTCAAATGCCCCAAACAACAGACCAGCATGTACTACTGCTCTCTCCCACAGTGAAAATATGCCTTCGTGTCACGACTATAGAGATGTCTCTGTTTTTTTGACAGCCTTTGAAAAAATTGTCCTCTCTGATGAATGATTAAGAGTCTAATTTCACAGAAACATGGAATCATAAAATGGCTTAGGTTGGAAGGGACATTAGAGGTAATCTACTCCAATGCCCATGAAATGACCACAGACATCTTTCACTTGATCAGATTGTTCAGAACACCATCCAACCTGACCCTAAATCTTTGCAGGGAAGGGAGCATCTGCCACCTTTATGGACAACCTGTTTCTTTGTGTCACCACACTTATTGTAAAAAATTTCTTCCTTATCTCTAGTATGAATTTACCCTATTTTAGTTTAAAACCATTACCCTTTGCCCTATTGCTACAGGTCCTGATAATGAGCTTGTCCTCATCTTTCTTACAAGCCCCCTATAAGTATGGCCCCTATTGAAAGGCCATAATAAGATGTCCCTGGGGCCTTCTCTTCTTGAGAAGGAATCTTGAACAATTCTTGTTTGAGAATCTTGAACAATTTTAACTCTCTCAGCATGTTTTCATAGGAGAGGTGCTCCACCCCCTCAGAATCTTTGTGGCTCTCTTCTTGCCTCACTGCAATGAACTGATGTCCTTCCTGTGCTGGATGCAGTGTTCCAGGTGGGGTCTCACCAGAGCAGAGCAGAGGGGCAGAATCCCCTCCCTGCCCTGCTGCCCACACTGCTTTGGATGCAGCCCAGGACACGTTTGGCTCTCTGGGCTGGGAGTGCTCATGGCTGGGTCATGTCCAGCCTCTCATCCACCCAGTCCTTCTCACAGGGCTACTCTCCATCTGTTCACCCCCAGCCTGTGCTCATGCCACGGGTTACCCTGACCCAGGTGCAGTGACCTGCACTTGGCATTGTTGACTTTCATGAGATTCACATGGACCCACTTCTCCAGCTTGTCCAGGTCCTTCTGGATGGTATGCAATCCCTCTGGATGACATCCTGTCCCTCAGGTGTGACAGTTGCACCACTTAATTGGTGTTGCCTGCAATCTTGTTGAGGTTATCAACATCTTCCATCTGCCCTGATATTGACAGAATCACAGAAGAGATCTCTGGAGATCATCCAGTCCAACACTCCTACCAAGGCAGAGTCACCTTACACAGGAACATGTTCACATGGGCTTTGAAAGACTCCAGAAAGGGAGACTCCACAACCTCCCTGAGCAGCCTGTTCCAGTCCTCTGCCACTCTCAGTGTAAAGAAGTTCCTCCTCAAGTTGATGTGCAACTTTTTCTGGCTTTGGTTATGGCCTCTGCTTCTTGTCCTGATGCTGGGCACCACTAAATAGAGTTTGGCATGTTCCTCTTGACATCTGTCTTTGAGGTGCTATATGCAATAATGAGATATTCTGCAGGGCTTCTGCTTGCTCAGTTAGGTGAGGGGGCTGTTTCTGCAGTACTTGGCTATCTCTGGTGCAGCTCATTTTTCTCTTTTATTTGCTTATCCTTTGCAGTATGCTGAATGCCTTTACGAAAAGAGCAGCTCAGTTAAGCTGCTTCAGAGGAAGGGCAACTGCTCCTGTTGGGTGAACTCAGGAGAGCTGTTGTGAACAGCTGAGATGGTTTTATTGAGAGGCAATTTGGTGGATGTACACAAGGAGATAGAAGCCTGTTGCTTCTACAGAGAGACTGCAGGGAGGAAACAGCTGTCAGCCAGGGTTTGAAGGGTAAGATAAAGACACTAATCAGGAAAGGTGCAGTGATTGATGCAAAGGGTTACACACCACTGCTCTGCCTGGGAGCAATGCGTAGAGCAAGCATCTGTGGGGGGTCAGTGGCGTGGTTTATAAACCAATATTTTGTTTCAGCCCTTCTGGATTAAGTTGTTCAGTGTTTTCCTGTTTAAAAAGTAAATTTTCCTAGTTTGGAATAAAATAATACATAGCTTCTTTGAGTCATGAAAACTTTTGCCATTCTTTAAAACTGAAACCTGTCTGAGTGGGCTCCCATCACAAACCCCTTGAAGAAGGGGTACATAGGGGATTACCATTATCGTGATTTAGTGTTGTGTTAGATGAGTGTAGTAAGGGCTGGGTAGGGGTTGTGACTCAGGCACTCATACCAGAGTATTCTTACTGAAAGCCTGGCTGGATGCATCTCACCGCACTCAGGTGTCTCTGAGCTCCCCAAAGAAGCATGTTTGAGCCCAGTAGGTCTGTTCCAAGAAAATAAATACTTGTTAACAGGTAGATGGGTTGGCGCTCAGGATGAGCCATCTGAAAAAAAAGAAAATATACAAAACTTTCAGTGTCTTGTGTTCAGGAGTGTGCTGCCCTTTCAAGGGAAGTGAGGACTGATGCCACTTTTGTTACATCAGGATGCAGGCTATTAACATAGCAGAGAGCAGTGTGGATAAAGGTGTCACACTGTTTTAATGACTTTTGACACCAGTGTTTTCATTGGCATTGGCTTCCAATCCCCTCAACAAAGGTATCCCCAGAAAATGCCTTGAGAAGTGAGCTTGAAGTCAGACTAGACTTGTTCCCATGGGAGCCCAAAATCCAGCAGGGCCAGAAGTAACTCTGTGATGCTTATGTCCAAAATGAGTGTTGTGTAAGGACTACCACATTACCCAGTTGAGATAGAAAATGGTAGCCTAACTGGAGGAAAAACTCACCTATCTCAAAGTCCAGGCTGCTGCTGTTTGGTTGCTCCCTATAGCTGAGGTAATTTAAAGACAGCTTTGATGTCTTGACACAAGTGACAAGTCTCTAAAAATATACGTACCTAATCATAGTTACACTCCCTTTCCCGGTCTGCTTTGGTGGCAGTGTATGGAGCTCATGGCAGAGTGTGGAACTAGAGTTATTGATTTTATCTTTCATTGGAAAACAAGGCAAGAAAATGAATTAGCAGGAGAAACAAAATTTGCTGCTGTGACACTTTCACTAAGTCACAGGAGAAGAAGGTGCAAGCCTTATGAGAAATAAAATAAACATGAAAATTACTTAAACTATAATAATTGAAACAAAACCAGATAGGAATCAAGGAAAAGATTTAAAACTCTTCAAATAAAAATTGATTTTTGATTGAATTAGCCAATTACTTGAATGTTATTTAAGCATCAGTTGCTAAAAGGCTTAATAATTAAGTAATAAGTATGTATCTGTTGTATTTAGAGTCCTGTTCATCCAACTGGATATTGTAAAGCTATTATTCAATTGGGATGTTTCAGTGACATAAGATACAAGCACACCACCCAAGTAATATGGTAATGTCACCAATACACAGGGGTGGAACTAAAAATGAACATCTCTGCTGAAAAACAAGATCTCTTCATTTTCCCATGAGCTTGTTGTTCTGTCTCCAGCAATGGATGATCTCTGAGGCCTAAAGAGGGACAAAAAAATCTTTAGGATGAACCCTACCTGTTCTACAGTACTATCCTGTATGTTTTTTATTTATCCCCATTTTTAACATTAAGAACTACCTATTTCTGGTCAAGTTGTGCCTATTCCTAGCAGCCCTGGTGGGAGTAAGCATAGGGTGTTCTAAGATCTTATGCCTGTAAGCAGTTTGGTACAAGCATTAAATTGCAAGCATCACAATAGTTCTCAATGCACTTGGGGAGTCAGGGGATGATGCTGAAATAAGGGTTAAAATAGGCATGACATCCTTTAGAAATTATAATTTCTTCTTAACAGTGTCAATGACAGAGTCCTACACAGCTTGGTTTCAGGAACGTTCCTGTCTTTTTTTGGCTGCCTCTTGTCCTGTGGCGGTCTTGGTTACTATTTGGAGGGATCACTGTTCTAATGAAGGGCACATGACAATTTTTGCAGCCTCCTGATCTTTCTTCTTAACCTGTACTGGGAAATACTTTAAGCTGAGCAGCATTATATGGTTTTGGTGTTTGAATACTGCTCTTCTAAAAAATTCTAAAATATTTTTAGTTTGCTGCTCATGTAATTATGGTGTTTTCCTTCTACACTGTAAAACCACTGAAACATGACATTATGAATCACCACTCACTTTTATTGTTGGCTATAACTTATCCTCCTCACTCATTGTCTGTTTTTATTACTTTATTTATTTTACTTTATTATATTGTATTTTTTTAATGCCGTTTATATCAGTCTTGAAAATGGAAATTGTCAGAAAATACTGCTGCAAATGGATTTGATGAAAATTCTGATAACGACATAATCCAGTCACATAATGTGGGTAAATGCCACACTAGAGAATCTTTAAACTGTAATTTAAGAAACTGTATTAAATCATTTAATAGTACTGGTTGTTCAGTCCTGCAGAGGCTGGTGGTTGTGGTTTCAGGGGAACAAAGAAATGACATGTAGATGCTTATGTCGATGGAGGATGGAAGAGTGCAATTGACTGAAAATAATAAGTACTCATGTAAAAAATAATTTAATTATATTCTATTTCTGTACCAAAAAATACCAACCCCCAAACATTTTCAAAAAAGCCAATCAGTAATCCTAGCCTGAGTTACTGTTATACTGATCAGAAATTTCCTATAAATTTCTTACTTTTCTTTCAATGCAAAATGTACTTCTACCAAAAAGAAGAAATGTGTGTTTTGGTTTTAAAAGGGCTGAATGTTAAGCACCATGTAGGCATTTACTCAACCCTCCCTCTGTTCCCACCTTGGTGGAATCGGGAGGAGAATCAAACCAAAACTTGTATGTTGAGATAAGAACATTTTAATAATTGAAAATAGAGTAAAATACAATAATAGTGGTAAATAATAATAATAAAAAGGGAAAACAAGTGATTCACAATTGTTCACTGCCCTCTGACAGATGCTAGACTCCCCTTCCCAGAAGTGGACAGGCCATGCTTCTGGGTAACTCCCCCCAGTTTATATACTGGGAATGACATTCGATGGTGTGGAAGATCCCTTTGGTCAGTTCGGGTCACCTGTCCCAGCTTCTTTAGTTTACTTCCTCACTGGAAGAACATGAGACAAGAAAAAAATGTCCTTGACTTAGGATAAACACGACTTACCAAAACCACAAAAACATCAGTGTTACCAACACCGTTCTCATTCCAATCCGAAACACAGCACTGTAACACTGAGAAGAAATTAATTATATCCCAGCTGAAACCAGGAGAGTTTGATACTGTCAAGACTTGAAAATCTGGACAAAATTATATTATAATATTTGGGTTAGCTAAGGTGCATCAAAGGTACATCTTTGAGATTGACAAACCAATCTCTGAAGGACTGAGCTGTGACAACTGTACTAGACAGTCCTCTAAAGTATCATCAAAATACTTGCACATCTGTGAATTATCTGTTGCTTTTGGAGGCAGGCAACAAAAGCTTTCTTATGTTCTAAGGTCCAGGTACTACATCTGCAAAATTTTCTGTCACTTACTTCTTTATTTTTAGTGAACTAAAATCTCACCAGCTGATGGTTCAACTTCATAATACACTCAGCAAACAATTAATCCTGTTCTTGTTGTTCTTTTTTTCTCCTTTTTTCTCTCTTTTGTTTTCTTTCTTCGTTTCTTTCTCTCTCCTTCCCTCCCTCCCTCCCTCCCTCCCTCCCTCTCTCTCCTTTTCTTTCCCTCACACTTTCTCACTCCTTTAAATGAAAGTCAGATTTGGGAAGTGAAGGCACTCAAAAAATGTCTTGTTTACATCTGAAGGGGTGATGCCAATCAATCACTGCACTGTGGTAACACAGTAATAACTCTACATAGATGAAAATACCTTTATGGTATTTAAATAGTGTAAAATATGGAAATACTAATCATTCTCCTAATTAGGGAATAAACTGTGAAGATATTTAATGGCTTAAGGTTTACTCAGGGAGCCTGTCATGAAACTGGGACTTGGTATCAAGTTTCCTTAACCCTGTGGTGTATAATTTGGTGAAAAACCATGCTCCCTTTCTAAGCCACAACGGGCAGAAACAAAGTGTGAAATGAAGTTACACCATGTTAGAGTTTCACCCTGCTGCCTTTCCTTGACAACTTCTTGACAATATTATATAAATTCATGAAACATGAAGTTTTTGTTGCCATGCCTACATTCTTTAGAGTTTTGCTGAGTGAAAATAATTTCTTAATATGTTTGCTTGTTTGGGTGCAGACTGACCTTTCCTTATGTGCAAAATATTGGAAGTGTTTGAACTGACTTTAACTACAAGTAAAGTTCTCAAAAAATTCACTGTGCCCTTATGTGCTGCACAGAGCCATCACATAATTCTGTCCGTGGTACTCCTCTCCCTTTTCTCTGTCCATCTAATTTTATTCACCTTAGCTTACAGGACCATGTGTACTTACCAGATACAAATTTTTAACTAACAGGGTGTAGCAAGTGACCAGATCTTTTTCAGGGAGTTTATTAAATGGAGGAAAAAGTTGTGTGTTGTTTCAGATTACAAATACTCTGCAAGCAATAGTAATTTTTTATACTTGAAAAGCCCATTCAGTTCAAGATAAACAACTTGCATTATTTTCCTTTCCTTCACACCCACAGCCTTTGTTTATAGACTGATTGAGAAGTCTGATCCTGTATGCTGCACTCATATATCTCTCCTGGCTGCAGAATACACAGAATCAAGGAAGATTAATCCTTTAATTCCTTCATGTTTCAGGAAGGCTCACTTCTCAGATAAATGAGTGCAACTCTGATAGCTGAATTGCTAAGAACGTAGTGTCTGGTGTACAAGTCAACCCAATTTACCCCTTTCCTCAATGTTTAAATGTATATGGCTACCCACTACTTTGGAGAGTGGTTTTTCTTTTTTAGCTACTAAACGCGAATGAGACCCATTGTGGGTACTTTCAGTGTTTGGCTTGACAGAAACATTTTTGTTTTATAGCAAAGATGATACAGATAACGTATTTCTAAAAGTGCAAAATGGACCTATTATGTGGAGGAAATAGTGCAGGAGATGAATCTATAAGTCTCCTTTGGAAACTTAGGTAAGCATTATGGAAACCACAATCATATTGCAATTTTTCCTGTGTGTCAAAATGTAGCTATGAGTACTTTATCTTTTTGACAAAATCACCTTTTATAAGTCATTTGTCATCAAAACTGTATGAGTGGTAGTTGATCACTGCAAATGACTTTGCCATTAAGACCATTACTTTGGTATTTTTCTTTCCTTTTCAGTATTAAAACTGCTTTGGAAGGCAGTGTAGAGGAAACTGGATGAATCAATAAGTGATTAAACCCAGCTTTACAGAGATACATGCATTTGCAAAAGCTCCATACATTGATTGGTTCCTTTGTTAACTTGAATAATTTTCAACAATGAAGGAAACATTTGTCAGAGTCAGAAAGAAATTACACAAAATATTCCAAAATGTGAGGCAAAATGCCTTTGGAAATAAATGGAAAAAAAGCATTATTTCCATAAAGGAATCCTTCATGGGAATTTTGCCATTTTTTTGCACTGAGAACGTGGTGTTAAGGGGTAACATGCACAAAAAAGCGCATATTTTATTCAATTCTTTTTGGCACTGTAGAAGAATCCAGTTCCCTACAAAACTGAAATTGTGCCATACCCAACACCAAAACTACCTGACAGCTTTCCTTCTGTCTGGTCCCAAATTCTACAAGATAATTACACTGGTCTCTCTCTTTGCATTAAGCGGTATGCCTACATTTAGCGTTTTGGTGAAAAGACTATTCCAAGATTTTTATTAATCAGCAGGAGTAGTCTACATCTAGGTATCTGAATTTAAAACCAAAAGAAATAGGTTCTTTCTCTCTGGAAGAACAAAGAACATAAATTAAAATTCAATAAACTGATACTGAGTTTCTGCATATTGAGTATCTATTGGGCTTCCTCCAATAGATTTCTCTTCATCCATGTTGATGGATGGTCTAAAACAACAATTATGGTAAAAATTACCTGCTGAGCTATGCAATATCATCTATTATATTCATCTTAAAAGGTAATTTTCAGTGGTGCTAAAAGTGCCATGGAAACACAGTCCCTGGAAACGGCTCTGACTTTACAGACACAGAGAGGATACAAATGCTTTGTTCAGAGACGACTTGTTGATCTGACTCATTAATTGGAATTTGCACTAGTTTATTAAATGTGCCAATGAAAACAAGGCAAGTGAAGCTGCATAAAGCACAGCCTATCATGCTACTCCACTGCTGTTGTTCTTACATTAATTCAGTGCTAGAACTGACCCTATCAAGTATTCAATTCTTCTTGTGACCCCAGAGCAAGGAAAAAGTCTCTCCAGTGCTTTGTTTGCCCTCTTGAAACTTGCAATTCATCTCATTTGATCTCAGTGCAAGTCCTCCTGTGATCAATCGCTCTCATCTTTCTTAGTGCCTACAAGAAGGAGCTATAGTCTCCCGTGCTGCTGTCTTGAGGTTTTACATTCTTTTCCCACCCCTCATTTTTCATGATTAATGAAATTAATGCTGTTTTCTCTCTCACCCTTCCCCTGCAGAGTTCAGCAAGACACCAGCCTTGAACTGTTCCTCCCTTTCCTGACTCTTATGTCCTCTGTTGGAGGCTGCAGCCTTGATAATGCCTCCTGTCATGGATACGGCTCTGAATTTTCTGGTTCATTCTCCAGTGCTTCTACGATCCTTGTGCTGTGCTGCTCTGTATCTCAAATGCTGCTGCTGCTGCTGGCTCTGAGTCTAAGCACTAATTCTTTCACACTGCACCTCTTTTCCTATTGATTTTCATTTAATTCTTCTGTGGTAGTGGAGTTCATTTCCCCCAATTAGTTTCATACTCCTAACTCTTACAGTTTACACGAATTCCTCTTTCTCAGCCCCCCAAACTGGGTCTGCCTATTCAAGAGCTGAACAGAGCTGGTGTTGATGCTGTGGTTACTCTCCCTCTGCTGCAGGGACATCATTTATCCTGATGTCAATGTTCTCCTTTAGTAATTCTCCTGTCAGAGACATGGTCAAGAGTGTTTCAGGAGGCTGAGTTATATATTTTCTGGAGAAATGACACCAATTCACCAGCAGTCCTTCCTCATCCATAGCCATATGGTCACCATCATTGCTTGTCCTCTCACCAGCTGCTTCGGGGTCCTGTGTCTCCCAGTTTTATAGAGGGCCAGACATCCCAGAAACTGCAGTGAAGCAGGCTCTGAATGGGAATCTCTGGTGGAAAATAACTTTGGACATTAAAACACAAGGGAAAGAAGTTTAAGCATAGTATGAGTGATAATTAGGGAAAAGTTTCTTACAATAGGAAATTCTTGCTAATTTTAGTCAAATGTATAGCTGTCTTTCAGTTTAGAATTATATATCATACGTCTCATAATAGTCATGTTGAGTCAATTTGTCATGGTATTTAGGCACTGCTTTCTAAAAGCATCTGAGTGTCTTCTTCCCAGTACAATTAAAATTCTACTCTGTACCATTTTACATATTTTGAATTGACTGGATACTTTGAAAACCTGTCCCCCAGATATTAAAAATAAATGAATAGTTTTTTCTTTTATATATTATTTTGAGGGATTTTCTATTTTTTTACAGTGGACAGTTTGCTATAAATAAAAGTAACACTTTATTTACTCTTCTAGTAACACTCTTTTATTTACTGTCTTGTAAAATGTCTCTAGACAGCTAGAAGAAGTATTGCATGTTTATTTTCTTTCTTGCAGGTTTGGTTTTGTTGTTTTTTTTTTTTTTAAATATGAACTTACACTGTAATAAAAAGTCTCCAAAGAAATATCAATACAGTTTTAATCTTAATATGTTCTTTCAAAACAAATACTTTTTAAAAGTTGCATTTTGATTTAGTTTGCCAAGAACAGAAGCACAATAGACTTTTGCAACAGAAACAATATGTTTTATTGCTCTAACAAGTGAGTTTGTACAGTCAGTTACTGTACCAAATATATGCAAAGGAGCTTCTGGCAATTGAACCATTAAATCTCAGGAAAAAATTGTTACTGTTGCTATTGGAATAACAGCATTGATACTATTGCTGAATTTTCCTGGAATTCACTGACCTAAATTGCTGCATGACAATATATTCAAAAATATAGCAAATTTGTGACAAATTATCCCAATCTGTTATGCTGCCTGAAAAATGAGGTTTTTTCTGCATTTGGTATTTATCGTCCAATTATACAAATGAGGAAAGACATAAGTCTAAAGAGAACAAATGAGTGTATCTGTTTGCTTTGAATAATGGCATAATTCTAACATTTTTGGTTTTACCAAGAAACGATCAAGAGATTTTGGTGATAAGTCTGAGAAGTCATATTACCACAGCTGATCAAATATGGTAAATTCCTAATTTTATGATGATGTTGGATAGCAGGCCAGAAAGAAGAATTAAATTCCTAATGAATAGTTAGATTACTTTTTGAGAAGATCCTAACTGAAATATTCACTTTTCTTTCTTTTCAACCCAATTAAGAAAAAACAAGCAGGAGTAACTTCTGATCAGATTGCACCTTTTTAAAACTCATTTGTGTGGTTTTGAGGGAAGAGGATGAGGGAACGGGTATTCATGGGAAAATCGCATCTTCCCCTGATGGGATTTGATTTTGCGTTCCCTGTGATCTGAGAAAATGTGCTAGTGTTTGATATTTAATAGGATTTGCACCCTACTTTGAAGTTCTTCTCATAATCTGATTTATACTGTTAAGCTTTTTCTGAACAGAAGACTGGAAAAAGGTGTGACTTGATCTGTCACTATAGATAACTCCAAGACAGTTGTGTTTAAAAAGCTAAAACAGCTTTAAAGCCAAAGCAACGTGGATTTTAGACCATATGATTGCTTTCTGGGATTTTAAAGGGCAGAATGACACATCTGCCTAGGCAAATGATGCTCATTAGGTAGTATTTTTTCTTATATTTACATTAAATAAATATCTAGAAAATTGCCAGAATATGAACGTTTCAATTTTGTCATACACTGGTAAAATTATCTTAATTTAGTGGGCAAGTCAAATACTTCTTTAAAATGCTGTCTGTTGAAGACAAGTGTGAAAACATAAAAGGTTAAAAAAACTTATATTCTTATAGGCTGGTCAATTACCTTTGCTCTACAAGGACAATTTGAAAAGGAGGCATGGTTGATTTCATTTATCCCTACCCTATTCAGTTCCAGAAGTGCATACTGGCATTGAAGAATCACATAATTATTTGAGTTGCAAAAACATTTAAGATTGTTGAACGAAACCTAGGACTGAGAAGTCCACCACTAAAACATGTCCCTAAGTACCACATCTACACATATTTTAAATACCGTCAGGGATGGTGACTCAGCCACTTCCCTGGGCAGCCTGTTCCAATGTTTGACCATCCTTCTGGTGAAGAAATTTTTCCTAATATCCAATCTAAACCTTTCCTGGTGCAACTTGAGGCCATGTCCTCTTGTCCTGTCACTTGTTACTTGGGAGAAAAGACTGACCCTCACACCTCTGCAACCTCACCTTTCGGTCATAAGGTCTCCCCTGAGCCTCCTTTTCTCCAGACTAAACCCCAGCTCCCTCAACTGCTTCTCATAAGATCTGTGCTCCAGACCCTTCACCAGCTCTGTTTCCCTTCTCTGGACACACTCCAGCACTGCAATTTCCTTCTTGAAGTGACGGGCCCTGTAGTGGTTTGATTTACATTTATTCTCTTCTGTGAGATATAGGACTAGGAGAAAAAACAAAGCAGGCTCAAAACTTTAAAGACTATAAAGAAAGCTTTATTAACAGAACTATAAAAAAAAAATAATAAGAGTCAGAATAAATCTTCAGAACACTTCTCCTCCCCCCAGCCTCTTTTCCACTGACAATGTAAAGAGACAAAACTTGGGATTCTCAGTCAGTTTACCACTTCTATAATAATCTTCAGTTCACTAAGAGAGAGTAGTATCTCTTGCCATGCCATGGAGACATCTCCACAAGAAACAGTTCTCTCATGGCTTCAATGTCACAGTGGATCAGCTGTCCGGGAATGGAAATCTGATCAAAAATGTGGAAGTCCCTTCCCTTGACTTACAGCTTTCCCCACAACTGTTTTCGAAGGTTTAATCTTTAGCTAATTTTAAGGATGAGCTGTTCAGAAGCAAAAGTTCTCTTCATCTGTCTCTGAGATCATCTTCATCTCTGGGAACAGAGGTCTTTTTCTTCTTCTGCCCTTGAGGCAAGGGTCTCCATCTCTCTCATCTCTCTCTGTTCAAGCTTTTCATCAGATCACAGCTACTTCAACATTCAGGACAGGTACCTTCGCTCATGGTTGCAATTTGAACACTCCATCCCTGTTAAAAGTACAGTTTATGATGTTGGCTTTTGTATATGTGTTACGTAGTGTTGGCCCTGTGGGAGTGGTTTTCCTCATTATGTGTCATGTACCTTTGGTCTTGTGGGAGTGGTTTATGATGTTGGCTTTTGTAGTGTTGGTCTTGTGGGAGTGGTTTTCCTGTAATGTATGATGCAATGTTGTTCTGCAGGAGGGGTTTGTGAAAGGATTCAGGGATGAAGGCAGGTGGTGGTGATTGGTGATTGATGATGGTGATGATGGTGATGATGATGATGATGATGATGATGATGATGATTCCCCCTCCCTGAGCAGGGTGTGCAGGGGTTTAAGTACATGGGGTGGGGAGTAGCAGGGTTCAATGAGGTGAGAGCTAGGGGGTGGTACATAGGAGGAGTCGGGGTATGAGAGCTAACAGGAATAAGACAGGGGTGGAATTAAGGGACAGGGGCCAATGGTGGGTCGAGTAAGGGAGAAGGTTCTGGGGATCAGGGAGGGTTCAGGAAAGAGTGGCAGGGAGGTACCTGCCCACGAGGAGGAGGAATGGGTTGGCCATCAGGCCAGGGGGAGTAACAGAACTGGGATACATATAAGGAAGATAAGGGGAGGAGAGAGAGTGTGGAGGGCTGACAAGCCAAGCAGGCAGGCAGTATTGCCAAAGCAATGCACTGCCTAAAGGGAATGTTTTCACTTTGGCTCACAAGGGAGGTTTGCTCTGTGCTTTGGAGTTGTCCCACCAGCATTTATCTGGTTCAGGGACCCTGCTCTCCTCAGCTGCCCCAGCCCCTGCCTGGGTCACCATCATACTATATAATTTTTTTTTCCTCTGGAGCTCTTCAAGGACTGCCCTTGTCCACCTGCCTGGTTGGGGTACCACTTACTCCATCCAAATATGCTAAACCCAAGCATGGCCCCTCTCTTAAAAACCCACTCAAGGAATGGGATGCATGGGAAGAAGGGTGACCAGATGCAAAGGAGGAACCACAGGAGTTTGACCATCTTGGGTCTACTTCTGCCCCCTATGCCATCCAGTTCCATTATAAAGGCTAGCAAAATTTCCATCCTACTGAGCCCCGTGACAAGTGTTACACTTCGGCAAGTTGGTGTAACTTGACCGAAGAAACATTTCCAGTATCCACAGAAAAACTGAAAACCTTTGAAAAGGGGATGTTTTTGATTGGTGGGGAATGAGCTTGGGCAGGGATCCCTTCTCGTCTGCGCGGAGGCCCATATACATTAGGGAAACTCTCACTTTTGGCTCCGAACAAAACTCAAATTCTCAATTGGCAAAATGCATCTCAAAGAACAACAGAAATGGCCTGACAGAAACGTAGCACCCAGATATATGATGTAAATTGTGGTTCGGACATATACCATCGGTCTCACCTAAAAAGAACAGCTGTATCTTTATTTCTGCTGTGGGTAGCTGCTGCCAAGGCTTTGGCAGAGCTGAACACTGTTGAGTGCTGGGTCAACTAAACAGGCAAATTTGACTTTGTTGGCCATCTGTGACCTCCTTTCAGACAAGGAAATTACCAGGAAGGCCACACTATAGAACCGAGCCACCATCGATTTTCTCCTCCTTGCACATGGCCATGGTGCCAGGAGTTTGAGGGGCTGTGCTGCTTTAACTTGTCATCGCACAGTGAATTGATCCACGCCACCATCCAGAAAATGAAGGACCAGATCCAGTCCCTCAAAAAAGAATCCGACGACTGGATGGACACTGTTTTGGCAATTGGGGACTGTCTGGATGGGCCTCCTACCTTATTAAGTCCTTGCTTTGGGTGCGTATAATTATTTTCCTTATCCTTTTAATTTTTGGCTGCCTGAAAACCTTCCTAATTAAGATGGTTGTATAAACCTTTTCCCTGAGTGAACCCAAGACTGCTGCAGCTGTGAATGCCCTGAAGAAAAATTGGTGGACAGAAAAGAACACTGCAGAGACTGAAATTTAAGTCCTCCTCCAGCTTTCTTCTAAAGAGACAAACCAATTTTTTTTTTACTAAACAAAAAGAGATGAATGTTGCAGTACTTCAGCTTGGGACAAGCTGGGGCAATACCCCAAGAATCCAAAGAGGTGTTATATTTGAAAGGGCTTTTTGTTCTACTGAGTTCTGTCTAAGTTGCTTTGTTCAAGCCTGCCTTTAGTCATAAGTCGTAACGTTGTACCTCACTTTCCAGGGTTACCCCTTCCCCAAGTTATGTTCCTCCCTGCAGGTTGGCCCAGCCCCTTCCCCGCCTCCTAGGCAGAGACTCCTTGTCCCTCTCCACCCAATCCCCCACCCCCTGGGCACAGAGGCCCTGTCAATTCCCCCAAGGCACACCTTTCCCTCCAGAAAGTTCCCTGTTCCTCTATGTGCTATTGGACCCTGTTCCCAAGTCCGTCCCCTGCTGCTCCCCTGTTGGTTAATACGTTGTCATTCTTTCCCTGATCCACCCCTTTGTCCTTTCCCCATTGGATGCTACATTCTCCCCTCCCTATATAAGAACCCTTGCCTGATGCTGAGATGTGTCTTTTGTCCCTGGTCTGTCCTGGGGTGATGAACTTCTGGAACCCATACGGGAGACCCGCTCCTCCTTCTTTGTCTCCATGGGTGCTCTTGCACCGGGTAGCAGCCTGCCACCAAAGAGGAGGCTGCAAGGTCTGCTATACTGCAGCAAGCCATAAGGCTATTGGGACATCTGCAGTGGAACGCAGTGGGCCTAGGGCAGCCCAAAACCAGCATCACTTGGGGACTCCTGAACCCTGAGATTGCTGTCCACTGGGACCCCCAGGCACCTGGCAGCAAGGCTGCTCCTCAGCCATACAGGCTCCAGCCTTTACTGGTCTTTGTAGTTTGTGGGAAATGCAAAAGGTGATAAGGCTTTCAGACTGAGTGAGAAAAACAGGTTTTGGAAATAAAGATTTTAGGTTCAGCCGCAGCTGCAAAAGCCTGAAGTTAGAAAAAGAAACAATCATCTAATAAGCAAGGGCATTATAACAAGGGTTAGTGTTTCTAGGTTTGGCTCAGAGAAGTCTTGGAGCTGCAGAAAATGTGCTTAGCAAAGATATTGAAGTTTTAAGCTTAATAATGGAATATTGTGCATTGTTATTATAAGGCATACAAGTGAGTATTGTTTGTAACAGGTGCGTGTGTGTTTTTTAGTGACTGGTTAGAACAGTTGTATGCAAGCTTTAGAAGTATATGCTATTAGCTAAAAAACTTTAAAGAATGTTCGGTAGCCAAGAGATTTTGAGTCGTCAGTGCAGGTGTGAGCCGTGTACCATCTCTTGTGTAAATGAGGCTGATGCCCGAATGAAATAATAAAAAAGCTCCTGGAACGCCTGCCTGGGCCCCCGTCCCATTTGTGAAAGTGGTTCATCCAACCCAGGTGCCTATCACTCTGACTTCTTTGGAGGGTTATCTTCTTTGCCTTCAATTTTCTCTTTCTACCTCTCTTTCTTTCTTGGCTGATTCATTGTTTCTCAAAGATCATGACCAACACCAACAGAGCAGTCAGCCTCTGTTGCTTCTGAGAACAGACAGCCAGAACTGCTGACCCCAACTGATGCAAGGGATATTTCACAGCATGTGGCATCATGCTCAACATATAAATCCAGGGGAAAAAGAAGGAAGGGGGGACATTGGGAGTTACAGCATTTGGCTTCTAAAGTAACTATTATGTGTGATAGGGCCCTGCTGTCCTGGATGGATGAACACCTGCCTGCTTATGGGAAGCAGCAAATTAATTCCTGATCTTGCTTTGCTTGTGTGTGCAGGTTTTGCTTTCCCTTTTAAATGATTGTATCTCAACCTATGAGTTTTCTCACTTTTTCCCCTCCAGTTCTCTCAACCATCCCAGCTGGGAGGTGGGATTGAGCAGCTGTATGATGCTTACCAGTTGGGGTTAAACCACCACACTCCCACCTTAATCCTGTAAAGCTCATGCACGAATGGATGTGTGATAGCTGAATGTACTATTAACAGAAACTGACTTGTCCTCTGTATATGACTCTGAGGCTTCCTTATCTCTGCTCTGACTGTGAAATAGAGTCCCTGGAGACAAACTTCATCTCTTGCTGTGATTTGACTAAAGCTGTCAGTGAGACAGCTGCTTGTTCTCTTGTCTTGACTGACTTCCTTGCAGGTGGGTGAATAACCTGACAGCTAATTATGCTGTGGAGTCTTGGATTTTCATAAGGCATAGATGAGCTGGAGCACTTCTTTGTACTGGACCTGTTCAGGGTCAGGCATGCTCTCTGGACCTGTACGATCCAGTGCATAGGAACTATTAGAGTTCATTTTCTTTTTGGATAGGTAAATTGGAAAAATAAGAACATCTAGTCCCAGATCTTCCTCCTGTTTTGCCTAGGCATAAATTTATTGATGCCATTGGGATTTTATTCTGAGCAAATTTGTCTGAGTATGTCTTCTAATTTGCATTCCAGAGCTGGCACAGCTTTTGATTTCATACCTATGTATATAGCAGCCTTTTGAGTTCTCTCTAATGCCCTTCAGCCCAAACCAGTGAAACTATGTTGCTGGTTTAATCTGACATTAAAAAGTTTATGGCATATTAATTGGGTTGTACAATAGCAGAAATTTCTGTCTGGTTACTGAATCCATCTAACTATCAGATTTGAAGTGAAAAGCTGGCCGACAGATTATATGAGATAACAAAGATTGTGTCAGGGAGGAATAAATATGGACATGGATCCTCAGAGAGTTTGTAGTAGATGATGTGATGCTGCAGAACTCATTTGGATGTGTCTGTAAGTCTTTCTAGTATTTCCCCTCTCAATATTCCTTATGGAAGAGGAATTCTTAAGTTCTGCTCATTCTTTCTCCCTTTAGAAAAAGCAGTGGGTGAGTAAAGTTACATTCATACTTCAAGATAAAAATCTCCATCCATTTCCCCTGCATGTGCACATATTTAAGATGGATTAGGTAATCATTATTTAGCCTTCTTTACTTCAGCTTTATGAAGGATCTCGGAACACATCTTTGAAATGCTGGACTGACAAGTTTAAAGGTGAAAGTCTTAAAGTTTGCAAAACAATCTGTGAATACATCATGTGTAACTAAGCTTCTTGTTATATTGTGAGATTAGCTGATGTTTTGCATAAATCTTTGAGGGCTCTTAAAGTGCTCTCTGGCCTTACCTCAACACAGCTATAAGGCACTAGAATTAATTCAACAGGAACTGATCCTGCATTTAAGTACTGTACAGAATAGTGATATCTTCCAAATCTGTGCAGTCAGTACTTTAAGATCTCCTTATTCTCATAAAGCCAGAACTGATCCTTAATGCACATGGAATTTTACAGACTCACACTTTAAGCATGTGAGAGGCTAACCCTAGAGCATGAATGACTCTCAGCGTGTCTCGGAAATGTCTTAGCTTTTCTTTAATGAAACCACTGTAGTGCTACTAGGATGTAGCTTGGGTTGTAGCCTTCTATATGTATGCATAGTTTGAATATAGCAGTAGATTGTCAACTGCTGCTGAGAAAAGCTTTTTCTAAGAGAATGAAACAATTTTCTAGCACAGACCTCCCAGTATATAATTTCTTGGCTAGTACCAGTTTGGCTGGATTTGTTTGTAGACTGAGGCAGATTATGGTGGTTTTGAATGAAAAGTCCAGTCTCATTTCTGTCACTGAAGAGCTGCATGTATCTAGAGACAAAACTGAAACTAACGACAGTGCCTTACAGAACGAAATGGAACTGTTCTCCTCCTCCTTCATAATCTTGCCTATGTGATGTGCAACAGTTGCTGAGATGAAGTGTGTCTAACGAGGGTCTAAGGTCCCATGCTGAGGAAATTAATGAATGAAAAGGAAGCTTACTTCAAGAAGCAGTAGGACTACTAGTAATTGTATCTCATGTAGAATAATTGATATACTTAACTTTTAAAACCTCTGACAAGGTGTGAAGGGGGAAAAAAGTAAACCCTCGACTTTTGTTTCAGGACAGTGAGTTCCATGACAGAAATGAAGAGAGTGTGTGTTATGTAAGTAATTTATTTGTGTGTATTTTCAGCACTAATAGACTTGCTGCCAGATATTCCAGGCTGCAGTTTGTCATGTTTGATTCCTTAGTCTTTTCAAGCAATTGGAGAAATTGCCTTCTGCAGGCTGTCAGTGTCAGGTATCAGCTCCTCACACAGACGAAACTCAATTACCTCCTGGAAAAAATGCAGCTTTTAAAATTTAGTGAGCTGCAATATGAAAGATAGGTAGACAAGTGTTACATGTTATAAATGGATTTGATGTTCTGTAAAGGTGCTTGAATTTGGGGCTGAGTCTTCTAAATATGTTAATTATTAAAGTTGATTAAGTTGTGTCACGCAAATCTATGGGTGTAATGTCCTCCTGTAACCACCAGCTGAGGTCACCCTAGGGGAGAATAATAGAGGGAATTCTGTAGAAGGGGCTCTGACAAAGAAGATGACATCACATAAAACAGAATTGGACCAACCCAGTAATCAATCCCCCCACACATCTGTAAAATGATTGGACAGGAACACACTGCTGAATTAGACCCATCAGAACCCCTAAAAACGAGCCAGTCAAAAAGGGGCAATGCTGATCCTGCCTAAGACTGTAAAAGGACTCCTTTGGGGAGAAGGAGGATCCTCCGGAGATGCCTTGCATGAAGGAAGGAGCACCCAGTGTGCACATGCTGTTTCTTTTCAGTCTGCTTTGTCCTTGTGGCTCTGGGCCTATCCCAGGCTCTTGTTCCCAGTTGTTAGTGTTTCCCTTAATAAACTAGTTAACCTGCCAAGGTGACTAGCCCATTTATAACATTACACAAAACCAAAATGTTAATCTGCGTGAGAAAGAATACCGTGGCAGCTGTGATAGGCTCTTTATTCTGTGTTTCTTAATTTTTTTTGTGCTCTTGTGATGTAAGGAATTCTTTTAATGGCCAGAGTTAATTGTTCAGATAGCTGCTGTCTGCTATCCTGTAAGCAACTACCTCCTAGTTTAAAATAGCAGCACATACATTTGGAAGTATGTCCTGGATCAAATCTAGGACCTGGAGCCCATTAGAAAAAGTATACATCAGTATTTGTCATGTGATAGTGTGGATTTTGATACTCTTCATACATGTTAATTGAAAGAGTCATTACCAGTGATCATTTAAGATCTGTGTTTTTACAGTTTATTCATGAACACACAGGAACTGCTAGGACAACAGGATCTTAACCATAACAGAGACAGTGAAAGTAAATTGAAAATTAAAAAGAAATACAGGAATAAGAAAAGTAGTGTGGAAAAGCACTTGAATAAAAAGAGGAACAGCTTGCATAACGGTGTTAGGGGACCTTGTTCCCATTGATTTTTAAGACTTTTCAAGAAGATGGCATCCAACAGAGTATAGAACTGAGTTGCCTTTAAAAATACAGCTCTGTAATTTGTATAACAGTTTTGCTATAACAAATAAAAAGTCTGCTTTATGAAATTTGGTTTATTTTTACATACTTAATCAGTTTTTTCTCCCTCATAAGAAGCTCTGAAAGACCAACTCTGAAAATCCAGCAAGTGGTTGGCCTGGCAAAGGTCTGGGATTATCTAGATAATGAACACATTTGGCTGATTGGAGAAGGCTTGTCCGTACTTTTGATTCTGGAAGATACTCCAAGGTCTGTTGTATTTTTTTCCCCCACTGGCTGCCTGCAGACTGCAGTTGATTATGGTGTGATCACTGATAATAATATCAGTTTTTCTTGTTAGTGTTTGTTTTAGGAGTAAGACAAGTTGTTATTATGAAATTGTGTGAAAGCATACCTCTCTTTAATATGGTGATGAAGATAAGCAAAAATAACTAGTGACAAATTATTTTTTCCTCTCTTCAGATTACCTGCCAGTATAATTTCATAGGGCTTTGATACTTGAGAAATTAAATAAAGTTTAATTTGTCAAAGAGAATAGTCACTCCTGCAAGATTAATTCAGGAACTGTGTAAGCTTCCATCTCAGTTTATTAATGTGATTTAGTTCCATTGGTTTCAAACAGGTTGCATCCCTAAAAATATTTTCAAAGTGTGTGCTTTATTTTTGTAAAATCAATTTACATTCTCAAAGAGTCATATATGATTCATCTTCCCATTTTCTGTAATTATTTCTACCTCTTCCATGACCTGGCACAATATCCTTATAAATTAAATAAGAGAGACTAAGTTTAGGAGCTTGATCCCACTGATTAACAGGTCCCAAGCTTGATTTCAGGGGGAGTTACAGGCTTAAGTAGCTTTTAAGGGCCTGCATTTCCAGGACTTGCCCAAAATACATTGAATAACATTGGAAAACACAGGGTGAGTAATTGCTTAAATTGAATTTTGTGCTCATTGAAACAAATGATAAAATTTGGACCACCTTTCATGTGAGAAATTCAGACTCAGAAAGAAATGCATTCTTAAAATCCTGGTAGTAAATGTATCTGGATCTTTAGGAAAAAAACAAGATGGTATGAGTGAGTCCAATAGGAAGGCAAAATATATATTTGCGACTATATAAGTAAGACTATGAAATCAGTTTTCTGTTTTTAAAATACTGGATTCTTGCTTCTGAAAATCTGGTGTGGAATGCAAGAACAAGAATGAAAATGTTTGAATTCCTGTTTGAACTTAGTCACCTCAAGTACTGCAGTAAATCCATTAAAATATTAGTCGCAGAATCACAAAACATGCCAAGGTGGGACCCACAAGGATCATTGGGTCCAATTCATGGTCCTGCATGGCACCATCTTGTTAAGGTCCAATTATTATTACGGTTCTTAGAAATTCCTCTGCTTGAATTAAAGTGCAAACGAGATATGCCATATGCCAGTCAGTAGTAAGGGTTATATTTGATGGCAAATATGAGAGAGAGAGAAAAAGAAAGGAAGCAAGAAAGGAAGCAAGGAAGAAAGAAATAAAAACTAGGTGGTGGGGACAGAAGGAGTGATAGGGACAGAATAAGGAAAATATCACCACTCTGTGGATCCCAACAATGCTCCATTGATCCTCTCCAGCTGCTCTTGGTGGTGAAGGTTCCCCAAAAGGCACAGAACCCCCTGGGTTTATATCCCCTCCAGCCAGGTGCCAATGTCCAGGCCTGTCCCCCTGGGGAGGGACAGTCTCTTACAGCA
>VZRF01002086.1:64458-113272 GCA_013396875.1 Vireo altiloquus
GTGGATGCAAACCTTTCCCTCCACCTGAGATGATTGAACAATGGGTTTCCTATTATCTAATCAGCAGTTTGACTTACAGCCGAAAGTCCCAATTTTCAGAGGCTTCTTTATAATGGGCAAAACTTTATGACAATATTTGAGGCATGAACTATTTTTAGTCTCTTGACACATCTCCAAGAGTAACACCATGTACCTGTCAGTGTTGTCCAAACACTTCTTGAACTCTGTCAGGCTGGTGCTGTGACCACTTCCCTGGGGAGCCTGTTCCAGTGCCCAGCCACTGTCTGGGGGAAGAACCTTTCCTGATATCCAGCCTAAATCTCCCCTGATTCAGCTTCGGGCCATTCCTTTGGGTCCTGTCACTGTCACCACAGAGCAGAGCTCAGTGCCTGCCCCTCCTCTTCCCCTCACATGAAGTTGTAACTGCAGTGAGGTCTCCCCTCCGTCTCCTCCAGGCTGAACAGACCAAGTGCCCTCAGCCACTCCTCACACGCTTCCCCTCAAGGCCCTTCACCATCCTCGTGCCCTCCTTTGGACACTCTCTAACAGCTCAATCTCTTTTCTGTACTGTGGCACCCAAAGCTGCCCCCAGCACTGGAGGTGAGGCCGCCCCAGAGCAGAGCAGAGCAGGACAATCCCTCCCTTGCCCGGCTGGCGATGCTGTGCCTGATGCCCCCCAGGACACAGGTGGCCCTCCTGGCTGCCAGGCACTGCTGGCTCATGTTCAACTTGCCATGGACCAGGATCCCCGACTTCCTTTCTATGGCACTTCTTTTCAACAACTCCTTCCCCAGTCTTTCTGTACATCCAGAGTTGTCCCATCCCAGGAGCAGAATCCACCATTTTCCCGTGTTGAATTTCATGTGGTTGGTGATTGCCCAGACCCCTAATTTGTTGAGATCTCTCTGAAGGCCCTCCGTGCCTTCAAGGGAGTCAACAACTCCTCTCAGTTTTGTATCATCTGCGAAGTTATTAGCATCTCTTCAGTCCTGTGTCCACATCATTTAAGGTTGAAGAGCAGAGGGCCAAGAGTGGAGCCCTGTGGAACACCACCAGTGACAGGTCACCAGTCTAGTATTACCCTGTTCACTGTAACCCTTTGTGCCTGACCCATGAGCCAGTTGCTTACCCATTACATGACGCATTTATCCAGTGGTGTGCTGCACATTTTGTCCCGAAGGACATTGGGAGAGACCATCGAAAGCTTTACTGAAATCCAAAAACATTACATCAGCTGGCTTCCCTTGATCAGCTAGCTGAGTTACCTTATCACTCAAGGAAATCAGATGCCACATTTTGATGGAAAATTGCATAAGGATAATCTGTTGTCTGTCTTTTGGGAGCTTTTGCTTTTTTCTGTCCTGTATTTTAGCTGTTAAGATTTTGTGTGCCCATGCAGTACTCAGAGGTATGATTGTGTGTGTCTAACCTGCAAAGCCAATGGAACTCGCCAGCAAAGGTAAACTTCATTGGTACTTTACTTTGTAGAGATATGATAAGGTTAAATCTTGGAATTCTCTTTTGTTTTGCCTTACAAAGACCTCTTAACCAAACCTCTTGCTTACTCTTTCCCCCTGCCTCTCTTTCTTCTTCAAATTCCATATTGGGGGAAAATGATGGTGGTTAGCAGAAAATCCTGAGGAAGAAGTCCTTGAATGTGGACATGAAGGTCTTCAGGCAATAATATGTGATGGTGTGATTGTAAACAAGTATCAGTTACAATCTGAAGTTCCACAGTTTACTTAGTGATAGGAGTCTCCTGGAAAAAAAATTGAAGCATCTCTTTTCAAACAAACAATACAGAATGTTGTTTTTCATGTGTCCTGTGCAAAACATAAAAAATATTGCTTATTTGGGTTAATATTTAGGATTTTACCCAGGAAAATTACATTATCTGTTGCTTAGACATTGTTCACCTGAAAATGTGTAAAATGCCAACAAAGTCTCTACTTTCTACTAATTTTCATAACACTTGTTTTAGCTCAATTTTAGATTTTCAATAGCTGTCAGCTTAAATATCAGTTCTTTCATTCTGTTTTTTTACATAAACAAATTCTTTGAATACCTTTCTATCTCGATATTTCAGACTGATCTTCTGTGCTCATTTTCTTTTTCAAATACTATTTATTGTGCATGCTTCTGAATGACTATGCAGTGACCTCTATTTTTTTTTTCTTTTAGTTGTCTGACAGAGTGATGCTGGATTCCTTAAACTGAGAAGTAGCAGGAAAAAAATATTACCCTTTTTATTCTGCAGATTTTATGGAAGATGTTCTTTAGTTTGTTGGCTTCCTATACAAGAGGCCATCAGGGTTTTATATCACTGCCAAATTCCTTTATAGTGCAAAAATGAGTTACTAATTAATTAATAAAGCTCTATCTACTTATATCTACAAGAGAGATGTTTCCATTGTTCTTTAAAAAACATTTTCATTCAATCTATTCTGAAATGGTTTAATTCTGCTTTTTATGAGATGAAAAAGGTTGTAATATATTCAGCATATATTCAGATAAATTAAAATGTAGATTAAATTTATATTTTTCTTTCTATTCTAGAAATTTTCCTATATTTCTAGAATAGAAATAAATAGGATTCCTAAAGAGGATTCCTAAATCCTATGTGTTGTTTTGTTTGAATCCTTCTAAAATCTTAAAAAGAAAAGCTGAAACTCCATTCTTTGATCTCTTATATTTCCATTTAAAAACTTCGCAGCCTTATGTGAAATCCAGGACTTTGCCATCGATTCAGCAAATGTAGACCTCAAGTGTGTTTATAAGTCTGACATCTGGCGTAGTAATGTGCATCACAGCACATTTTTTTAGAGAGAAAAAACCTAATGTAGGCATTAGAAAAGTTTTTTAAAGGTCTGTACTTAGGGCTGTGACAGGCTGAAATGTTTATAAATAAAAATAATAAAAATAAACTATGGGGTCAGATTACAGTTTTGTGTAGTTAATAAAACTGTTGTTTTCCTGTGAGGAAATGATTAGCTTGGGAGTTTAATGTTTCAGTCTAATAATGCAAATGAAAATAAATCTTTCTAGACTTTTTAAGGAGGAAAGCCCACAGAGTGTCAAAAAATGCTTCTAATGTTTGATTTATGATCTAGTGTTTGATCATTAAACTGAGTGCTTTTTAAAGCTGCAATGTTCATCAGCTCTGAGATATAACATGTTTCATAAGAGTCGCACCATAGCCGTACCTGTATAAAGATAGTCCCTTTACCTTTTGTTCTTTTGACCTTTACACATATGTTTTTATGACCTTGTCCCTTTTCAGTAAAAAGTTAAACATGGCTGTAAGAACACCGCTGGTTTGTTTGGTTTTTTTTTTGTTGAAAAAGGAGAAGAAAAATCCCCTCTAAGAGCACATCTGAATTAGAATTGAATCCAAATAAATACAGTTCGGAAAAAATAGTGCTGACTATACAGTTGTTGCAAGTAGTAAGGCACATTAATAAGTACTAGAGAGTATCTATCTTTTTCCTACATCTTCCAGTTTTATGGACAGTTTAAGATCTCTGTTTTTCTGGTTCTGTGGAAATAAAATGTTTATGTGCGACAGAATTCTATCTACAAGCCATTAATGATTCTGCAGCTTACACTGAGAACAATGCCAACCAGAAAATTCAGTTTCTTCTCTCTTTTGAAAGAAAAGACAGAAGAGACTGAAAAGACTCCCTCTATTGCAGTGTTCCTCTCCTTTAAGTTTTGAAATATGCTTTTGGGAAGCTGATCCTGGCTGGAATTATCTATGTTGCATACAAATGAGGTATTCTTGAATACCAATTAGACTGGGTTTTTGAGACTAGCTAGCATAAAAATATATTCTCACATGCAAAAGCTTTGGAGTAATCTTCTTAACCAGCATGTTTTTATGCTGGGCTTCAGTCCAGTTTGAATACTAACGCCAGAGTTGTAAGTCCCTTCACTGAAAATATGGGTTTATTCTAGAAACACTGATTCAGCTCAACAACAGCAATGCAGATGTTACTATTCTGGTGAAAGAAAGAAAGGAGATTTCAGTCTGTTGTCTGGGAGTCCTGAGTACATACACAATGATTTACAGTCAAGCAGACTACCAAATACCTTTTCTAGTAAGGGCACACTTTGCAATCCAGCAGTTGCTCCCATAAATGATTCTGCATTATGCCACTGTAACTGCTAGGAGAATATGAACTTTTTCTTATACAGTAACATTGCAATATAAGATCAAAATCTAGGAAACACGTTCAACAAAAAAAGAAAGATAATATGATGGAAAATACAGCTATCAAATGAAAATGCCTTGCAAATAATTTTTGCAGTGGTTATTTCCATATAATTTTCTTTTTCTTTTTTCCTCTCCTAAGTGAATAGGGTGGTATTCAGGTAATTTTAATATTTTGAGTAAGTATAGCAGGAATGTAGGTGTTTGAAGCTAAAAGTGAAAGCAAGACACTCAACACAACTGTTGACCAAACTTTGAGCTCACACTTTTTGCCCCTAAGAGGTACTGGCCACAGTGAACATTTTAAGCTCAGTGTATGAGAACAAGCTGCATTGAAATGGGAATATGCTCTTGCTCATTGTATCAAAATTTACATCTGTTAGAGCATAGTGAAAACATACAGCTGCAGAGAGTATTCATATATGGGCATTACTGAGCCAGAAATGATGTACTTAGAAGAATGCTGAATGATGTACTTAGAAGAATGCTGAATGATGTACTTAGAAGAATGCTGGGTACTTCTCTCCATTAATTTGTCTAGTAATTTTTAACCAATTTATGCTTTAGTCTTCAAAACATTTTGCAGTGAGGGAATCCGTTTCATGACAGATGCAGGGACATCTCCTTTTTGTTGTGTTGAATCTACCAGCAGCAGGATTTGACTTTAAAAGTTACCTGTTTAGGAGAGACTGTCAATGCCCCTAAAAGGAGGTATTTTGTGCGTCTATCTGGATGCTTAGTTCATGTAGGGGGCACAGAGGTAAATAAAATATTTAAGTTATATATTCTTTTGATCATCCACAGCATTTTAGCTCAGGTTAGAAAGAATAGCTGGCAAGGGTGTAATTTCCTTTATAAGAACTTTAATTTGAGCTTGAATTTAAAAGCTTTGGCTTAAACCCTGTCTTTAGCATTAGAGTCTCTTCCATCATCTCTTCAATTTTTTTTCTCATCTTTTTTTCCCCCTCAGTAATTTTTTAAAAAGTTTAGAATTGAGGCAGGATTTGGGTTTTTTTTAACAAATATTTTAATTCAAGGAGATACTACATTTCAGTAGCTTTTCTCACATTCTTCTTTTCTGCTTTGACATGCAACAGAATGACTGCAATTTTCTTAACTGTTTTCTGTTTTAAAATTTTTGTATTTTCCACCTCTAGCTGTTTTTCCCATTGATAACAGAAAAAGAATGTGTTCTGACTTCTCAAAACTTCCGTAGTCAAAAGACAATTAGAACCATACATATTATTGTTTCTCTGTTGATGTTTTAACCCAATTTTGCATGAGAGTCTGCTACATTAACTTCAATGGAACTAGCACTAATTTGAAGGATGCTATAAAAAATATTAATGGTTCTTATAATACATAACCATATACTGCATTTCACCTATTTTACCTGGATGTAAACTGGTTTTGTTCTTTTGTTCTCTTTTGTAATAACAATTGTAGTAGTAAGGGTATTAAAGCAGGAATAAAAGGAAGGGCTTAACTTCTTTTCGGACAGATTTCTAGGGAAGCAAGGATATTTGCCAAGAGGTTTGATTTTAATGATCCAGTGTGTCTATCTTGGGACCAAGCTGCTAGCTAGCAAATAATTTGTTCATTTCTATGATTCATCCATATTTCTTCATTTTCTACCAAGCGTTACCCCAATTATGTTGAATATAACCACATTTTAAAAATATCTCTTTGGCCACTGCATGGTGGGTTTAAGAGAACTTTCTCTAGCAGAATCATAAGGCTGAATTACAGCAATCATGCGAGTGCTGGAGAAGTCTACCTTACTGCTGAACAGGGCCTGCCACAGCCATGATGGTGCCAGTAAATTATCAGTGTGAGAAAATTACTGCTCTTTATAGGACTCAGGAAGTGTGAAGAAGCTGTCAACAGTTTTTTCTATATACCAAAGTCAACAAGACACTTCTGGGTTAAGATATTTGACTATCTTGTATTTTAATATGTTAGGATAGTCAAACTCATGGCAGTTTCTACTTGAATCTCCTGTTCAGCATTTCACCTGCAAAGTGTTAACATAGTGCATGTGTGCCAATGCCTGGATATGCATGTGTGTAGAATTCTGTCTGTGTTGTCACAGATAGATTTTTATTGTGCAGTGTGAGATTCAGAATAATGCAGATGCATTAGGCTAGTCAGTCTGCATTAGGATAGTCGGATGCAAAATTTTACAGAAAAAAAGGAAAACAAACCCTTTTTTTGAAGAGACATGAATTTCAGAGAGAAGAGGGAATTGTTCTTCACTCTCTATATTTTATTATGTTCACAGAGTATTTTTCATGTGTCATCTTTTATGGAGTCCCCCAAGAAAGCTTGGAACTTAAAGGCTGTGACACTGATGTATAAAGCTCACTCCTTTTGGTGTTAAGATTTATAGTATTTTCATGTGTTCTATTTCTATCAGTGTGTCCAGGGACTGATATTTTCAGTTACTCAGAGGTAATTGATTTTAATGACTTTAATTCCAACTGTGCTGCGCTGTGGTAAATGAAAGGGAATCCAACCTGAGACAAAAATTTTTGGTCTATTGATAGGTCAGTGCTAGATTAATATAAAAATTTGTATGTGAATGGTATTATACAAAAAACATCAAGGGTCAGGTAGCAGATTTGGGTCTGATATTTTCAGTCTTCCACCAGATAAAGAGTGCTGACACATATATAGGATATTATGGCTAAGTCTATAGATATGTTGTCACCAAAGATATTGAAGGAATTAATAGTGTCAATATCCTGGTTCTCTTACAGTATAAGCAAAGGCCCACTGGTAAGGAGAGTTATTTTACAGAAAATTAGATTATTTTATGAAGGCAGTGCTGGAAATTAGTACTATTAGGACTTCTGATAAAATTTTGGCTTTGTTGGATCTATTATCATATTATTTCCTGCTGTCATAAGGTTGCAGTAACATTGGACATTGTTGGACTAGCTGTCTGCATCCCTAACTGTTGATATGTTACTGCAGTAATTGACTCAGTTCCTCAGGGCTAGATCTTTAGGATTTATTAATCTGTTTACAGATAGACAATATGTATTGTTCAATGAAGCCCATAATTTTTGACATTGTTTGAGAAAATCAGACACTGCTGCAAGTACATTGAATTTTTTTGAAAGTAAGGTTTTTGTAATTAATGTTTTCTTGGATGTACCTCCGACATATATAGTTAAGCATGCTGCTTTCAAAACAGAATACAGTACATTTGTAGAGGTTGCTGTTTCCACTTAACTGCTGTGTACTCTAAATATGTTCTAAATTATATAGCTGCAGCAGGTTTATAAATGTATTTATTACTCCCTGTAAGACATTGATAGGTAGTCCTTATAAAAGACAGAAACATCTTGGGCTTTGGCTCCTGTTTTGTCACCTTTTAATATAGGAACATGCTGAGAAATACAAGGCAATAAAGCTTGTTATTTACAAGGCTATGTCAAGCTTCTCCTCTGACAAATACTTTTATGAAGTTTGTGGATATAATTTATTCAGCCTATGTCCTCTTTCTGACAGATGAATCAGCTTCTTATTTCTGGCCATCTGTAGTGCATTCACTGAATTTGCAGCATCACTTAAAGAGGAATGCTTTCCACCTTGGTGCAAATCAGAAAGTCAGGCCCATAACAAACATTATATGGAAGGTACAACCAAGAAAGTGGTTCTCCAAAATTAAGATACCTTTAAAAAACCCCTAAACCTGGTATAAAAGTATTAATTACTTTTAAAGATGTAGGAAATGCAAAATCTATGGATCAAGTGTGTTACTCTCTCAGGGTTCAAGGTTGGGCAGAATTTTGTCTTTTTACCATGGAAAGCTATTGAAAGCAAGCAACCAGATCATTTTAAACAAATCCAGTTGATGACATAAAATTTCCTCATGTACTTTTCATTTAGTAAGGAAAATCCCTATTCTGCATATTCAGTTATGAACTTTTCCTCAAAATCCTAAAACTGACTTAACTGGAACTTGTACCTATCTTTTTACGTTCAACATCCATTATATAAAATACTTAAACTGACAAGGCATGGTGTGGGCCCTTTGTGCTCTAGCTGCACAGGCATTTTGTGGTAACAGTGAAACTCAATTGCAACTGTTTTAGCATTAACAGTGCATGCGACATATAATTCTGTTTCTCACAAAAATATTCAGAAGCTGACTTGGAGAGGATCTATACTTTAATAAAAAAAGAAGAGAGAGAAAAATATGTGCAACTTGCCATGGGTCTGAGGAAACAGAGGGTTGCATCCGGAGTAGATTTCTTCAGACTAAGGAGGAGCTGCAAGACTTGCAGTTTGTTTTTTTGCTTTTGCTACGCCTTTATGTTCTGCATAAAAACATGGTGAAAAACTATTTTGCAATGAGTTCTATGGTGAGTTCTTCCTACTGGAGTACTTAAATGAGGGTTAAGGGACCTTAAGACTTGAAGATAGGGTCCTAGCTGCATCTGAACTCAGATCCGTAAAATGTCATGTATCACCTTTTGAAATATTTTTTTTTTTTTGGGAAAAAGTATTTAGAATTACCCCCATTGGGTTCTCCAGCAGTTGCTAAATTTACTGAGTATTCTGTTGTGTTTATTTTCTTATCAGAAAAGATTATCAGTGTTTTGGGAATGTGAATGTGACTCTTCTGGTACAAAAGCCTTGTCTTCAGTCAATTACACTTTGTGGTACTCACTTTTATAAGATCACCATTTTAGCTTTTAAATGTTGTTTGCCTTATGTTTTTAGTTACAGAAACAAAAGATTAGTTTGCGTGCTAGTATGAGTTCTTCATTGCAAGACATAACTGTGCTAGAGATGCTTAAAATTTTTTGGGTTTTGTGTTATTTTAACATAATTTCATTTTTGATTGAAGAAGGTTGAGAGCTATTTTTTCAGAAGTGAATATTGAAGTCAGCTATTCTAATTGTATTTTTTCAGATGAAAAGGTTGTAAGAAAGAAAAGTATTTACTGTAAATTATGAGGTGGTGGGAAATCTGTACTGTTAAGATGAAATACGACCAATGTTTATTTTTAATTACTTCCCTTTTTCCATTAAGAACTCGTGGTGATATCACATTGCTATAGTTCCATATCTATTGTCTTCCAAAAGTGAAGCATAGTGTAGATATAGTTTACTTGTAGCTTAGCTTTCCATTTGGTTACCAGTTGGGATTTCAAAAGATTATAGAAGATTTAGTTGTGAAGACGTAACTTTAGATGTGTTGGAAATCCCCGTCTGCATCAAATTGTTATACAGCTACATTTTTGTTCTTCTGCTCGTGTAGTTAAAGGTCAGATGTTGCAGAGGACTTATTTTTTTTTTTCCAAGTTTTTTGCTGAAGATGCATCTGGTGAGTTCCTTATCTAACTGGAAGCAGAAGTCTTGCAACAATTTACCCTATAATATATTTCTGATTCTAACTCTATGTGTATATTCCCCAAAGGATTTAATTTACTGCCAACAATGAGCAAATTTTTATTTATGTTTCTTGTTCATTTACATATATTCCCTCTAGTGAGACAGGAAGATTCTACGTGTACCTTTTCTTATTTTTACCTACATTTATGATGAACATTGTATTGGACATAGTGTGACTCATTTAATTCAGTTTGCCCAAGCTGAATTGAGGAAGAGAATATATTGTTAATTATTCCAATAAACTCCAACACAAAAGTCACTCCAAGACACTTGTGAACACTGAGATGATTTTTTTGCAAAATATGAAGTGTTTAGGTAATAAAGGGGGAAAAATTCTGGTCTCTAATACAACCATGATAAATTTAGCATGTCTTTTGAATAAATGTGCTCAGGTTAACGAGAGAGAGTAATGCCCCTGGAGACACTTAAATTCTTTTTAAAAGGGAGATCAAAAGTACATTCAATTTCTTTATGCAATAAAAATGGAGAGGGGAAGAGACTGAATGAGCTTGGTGACTGGATACTGAAGTTTTCTAAGCAGCAACATAAACCATTTTGATGCTGTGAACAAATTTACTAGTTCATTCCTTCAGAACATAACATTACTACATTTACCACTTGAAGGAAAGAATCCACAATATTTTTATCTTGCCTATTTTTCTTTTGCTCCTTTGTCTTCTCCTGCACTTTCCATATATACAATGAAATATTTGCAATATCGTTCAACCCATCCTGATGTCTTTCCTGGAATATGTAGCACCTGGTCAAAGGTAGATTCAAATTGTAGCTTCTCAGCATTGATAATCTGTGACCAGGGAATGACCTGGGCATGGAGGGCAAGAAGGTTCAGCTGCAGAAGGGGTTGAACTGACTGGACAGAAGAGTGACAGGACAGAAGGACTTTCTGTATCAAAGTGAAGTTTCCCTTGGGAATGAGGCCTGTTGCAGTGTTCTAACGACTGTTCTTCTAACAACTGGTCATGGACATGAGTGCTCAGAGGCCATCTTTGGACAGCAGAGCCTGGCTGGGGAATGGATCCAATGCCAGGCATACGTAAGGAATTGCTTCCTGTCACACCACTGCAGATTCCTTGTTAAACTGGAGCTCTACCCAGTCATTGTGCACAAAAGCTTTTCTGTTTAAGGACAAATTTATGCTAATTTCTTAGCACTAGAATTCAAGTTCTTTTCCTTTTCCTTTTTTTTATGTTTCCCCAAACATGATTTTTTTTTAACCTTCAGAAGTGGGATTCAAGGTAGCTACAAGCATACATGAGAAGTTGTAAAAACACAGAGATGTTAAGGGAGAGTCTAAATGTTTATTTTCTGAGTTTAGCCCATAAGGATTTGCAGTATTGGATACGTATTTTTGTTTGCTTTTTCTATTTTCTGATGGCAGACCAGCGTTATTAGATCTTGTAGATAACTGGAAACAATTTAAAAGCTGGATATCTGCCTGTAGCTGTCCTTTTGGAAGCCGTGGTTTCTTGTTAGCAGTCATAGGTTCTGCATTTTTCTCAGACGCAGTATGAGAGGAAAGATTGGCAAGATAGTTTAATATACTTTCAGCTAACAATTTTCCAAGATCAATAAATTGTCGGAAGAGATTTGTATAAGTTAAGGGACATGGGTTTTGGCTTCTTGAAGCAACAATATCTCTTTTGGTGGTTTTTTTTTTCTTTTTTTTTTTTTTTTTTTTTNTTTTTTTTGGTTTTTTTGTTTTGTTTTGTTTTGTTTTGTTTTGTTTTTGTTTTTGTTTTTGTTTTAAACAGCTCTTTTACAGCTTTTGGAGAAGCTGGATACAAACCTAATGAAGACATTTTCATGTGATGATGGGTGCAAGCATGCTTAATTTTCCAGTTCTTGATTATACAAATTGACTTCATGCAGGAACATGATAAGTAAATTTTATGACATCTTATGGTTCATTGTTTTCTAATGCTCACTATTGTCTTCTGTTAATGGTTTTCTTACCATCTGTGCATTCTGCATGAGGTGACGTGGAAAGATAATAAGTATTTTGGAAGCAATTATAAAGTTTATATTGAAGTTTTTGTGCCTGTTAAAAGATCTGTTCTGTAGAGAAAGGAATTAGGATTCCTACAGTGCAAAGAGTTTGGAAATTGGTTATTCATAGTGCTGGTTCACCATGAAGAAAGTGCATATATGGAAACAGTAGAAAAATATATTGTCAAGTCTTTTTAAGAGCAGGAATAGCTTATTCTGTCCACAGAAAATTCAAATTATTAATGACTCTTAATATTAAAAGTAAAATCTTACTTTTAATGGTAGAAAAAGCATTACAAAAAATCAGAATCCACTTATAATAAACATTTAAGTGAAGTAAACATTTAGGTGAAAAGAAGATGTGTTCATGGTTTGTAACAGTCTAATTTATGGTGATAATTTCACTGCATTTTTGCTGGATCTGTCAATTCAAAATTTTGTTGTGGGTTGGTGTGTTTGTGTTTTTGTTTAGTTTAGTTTTGGTTAGGGGTTTGTTTTTTTGTTTTTTTGTTTTTGTTCATTTGTTTGTTTTTGTTCTTGTGGAGGAGCAATGTATTATTATCTCCATTTTACATTTGGGGAAACTGATCTTCTGAGAAACTGCCCTTTGAATTTGGGTGTTTATATGCATGAAGACTTCTGCACAGCTGTAGAGCATCTGATTTGTCATGCAGTAGAAAAGGCATAACCATGGTGAATCTTGCTAAAGGAAGCATGGAGCCACAACCCTCCTTTTTGTTTCTCTCTGAAGTACCTTTTGTTGAGTAATAACAGCTTGACAATGGTCTCTTCAGGGTAAAAAGTTTGCCAAGTTTCCCAGGTTGTGGGAATCTCACCTTCACTAGCTGCAGCTGCATAAGCATGACCGTATTTCAAGAACTGTTCCATATTGCCATTATGCTTTATTTCTGAAGCTTTTCTTTTGGCTCTAAGGTAATGGTTACCATAAAATCTTAAAAGACATCATGTGATAGGAAAGGAAAAAGAAACCCCAATTATGGATAGCTAAAATGCATAAGAAGAGGGGAAGAAGTATTGAAAACAATTGTTATATATCATATTTCTGTTCTGGAGAATAGACAACAAAATATAGAGAGTTTTTCACTTCTTCATTATTTATTCAAACACAAAGTTAATTCACTGTTCCTATCTTGTTTCTATTGGAAAAAATGCCAGTCTCAGAAAGGCAAGCCTTTAAATTGCTTTGGCTTAATCTGCACTTTTAGCTGTGATGGTTCCAAAATTTGCAAGTAAGTGTACAGTTTAGTAGCTACCCTCCATTTCTTTCATCATTCTTTTTTCTTCTGGATCAGTGAAAGAAAAACTTGAGTAAATGCTGTTGTGAAAGAGATCTGCCATTTTTAAAATACATCAGGTTAGATGCAGATACTATGTGCTTGGCAAAGGGGACATAGTAGTCTCCATGCTGACTGATTAGGCAGTTGCTAAGATAAAATTCAGACTGAGACTCATATACCAGTGCGAAATACATGGAAATTGAATAGAAAGATGATCTGTCTCAGACACCAGTCTGGAAGGTAAAAAAAAATGAAAAATTAGTGAAGACACAAAAAAACAATTTCCTAGTATATAGAAAGGGAAGAAATAACAATAACAAGGAAAAACAACAGATTTTTATTAGTATCTGTTTCATTAAACATGGAATTGCATTCAATGAAGCCATTAATTTTAGTTTTATAAATACTGCTCTAAAAATGCCTGCATGTCTTAAGTATACATTTTATTCTCTCAATAAATTTTCATTTCTTTTACATTAATTATCTTACTAATATAAAATTACTAATATCTGTACCTAATGCTTATTTCAATGGGATTAAAACTTCTCTTGCTTTTACTCTTTATTTTTTTTCCGTTCTTTAATTTCATCCTAGTGTACTTTTTGTTCAGCTGGTACTGGATGTACAAAACTACGTGGAATAAAAAACTGACCATAGTTAAGTCTGAGTATGTTCGTCCTAGCAGATCTAACTTGGAAATGATCTGGAGGGTTTGGGTTTTTTTTTTCTAAACAGGTGCAAGCATTAACAACTTGTGCAGAACTTCTGATATTCTGATATTAATTACCAAATATTCCACACATGTGTCATTGGGCATCAGAAAAAATTTATTAACACTGAACAGCAGAATTTTTTGTTTTGAGGCCCATGTGAAAGACACTAATGGATGAGGTATTAGAAAAAGAGGAAGAAAGCAAGAAAGCAAAGGCAAGCATAGTGGGATTTGGATTTTAAGGCAAAATCTTCCTGAAGAACTCCTATTTCAGGTTTAATTCAGACCTATATCAGAACAGATAAAGATGAGTGTGAAATTTAAATCACACTTAACCTTCATTGAAAAAATTCTCTCTTTTAATGAAATATTTGCTAAGTGGTGGTTGTGAAGTGGATTATGAAACTCTTTGTGACTATAATAGATTTTACTTTTTCAGTCTGTTATTTCTGTCCATTAATAAACAAGGCACAAAAAATATACTTTCTAGAGCAATGTGATGTGCCCATAAATCTTTTAAGATTGATGTAACCTGAGATAATGAACACAGGAATTGTGTTTGGTCCTTCACAACTGTTCTTTTGATCCAAGCAGACTATTTCAACCTTTCTTCCTATATCTCATTTTATTTAGCTATTTTTCCCCCCAGGTGTATGCCATGTGCCAGACATATTTCACACCTAAATGAGTGGACTAATGGAATGGTGTTTACAAGGGAAGATGTATTATATATAGGAACTCTGTACTATTATTAACAAGACTATGAATTAAGCTGTGATTTTTTTTTCCCAGTACTTATGAAAATTAGTTATTTATTTCCATACTGTTACAACAGAAAGAAAGAGACTGGTTCTAAATGGCAGGGTACTGTATTGTGAAGCAATTAACTGAGTTATAGGTTCCTTTCATTCAGGATAATTTTCTATTAATTGTACTAACTCATAGACACAATACAATATAAACCTGGGGCTCGTGAGGACCTCAACCAGGAGTAACAAAAAATAAACCTCCTCATAATAATGAAAAGAAATCTGGATGGAGTAGGTGGATCAAGAGACAGTAAAACTGTGTGGTGAATGTGCGACAGTAAGAGGGACTGAGACTGAAATGTGAACTTATTTATGTACTGGGTGGATGTTTTCTTTGTGAAAATTCCTGAGTTTTACAATCCCATACTCTCAAAACTATTTAGATTTTACTCTAGCTATTGGAAAGTTTTTCTATTGCCTTTGATTGGGCAGGTACTAAATTCTCTTTTCATGGTTGTTTTTCTTTTCTGTCCAGATCCCTCTCCCTCCAGTGAGTACAGTGTGTGCTCTAGGATAGCTGAGTACTGCTATCTCCTACTGCAATGTTTTATCCAACTGCCTAAAGTTGAATTCTGGCCTTGACTAGGATCACTATACCCATAATATGATGCTGCAGATAGGTAAGAAGTATAAATAGCAGCCATATAATCACCAAATTTAGTAAGGTCGGGCTGCCTTTTTTTTTTTTTTTAATTTTTTTTTTGTTTGGTTGTTTTTTTGTTATTTTGTGGGGGTTTTGTTTGCATCTTGGTTTGGTTTTTGGGTTTTTTTTTTGGTTATCTGTAACTGAAAACGACCAGGAAGATTTTAAGTCCTCAGAGTCAAAAAAACTCTCTTGATCCCTTCATATCCCACTGGCAGCATCCTGGGAATTAGGTCTGTAGACTTAGACCAATTTTCTTCAAAATTTTAGAAACCTTGAATGTTACCAAAAATTCGGTAAAATAAAAAAATCCTTAGCATCAATGTGGCATTAAGGCATTATTTATTCTGCTAGATGCATGGGGGGATAGCTCCTCCCAGAGCTGTGCATCCTGAGCACAGGAAAGTTTCTGTTTTTACACTGTATTTCACATATATATTTATTGATTGTCCCAGACTAAACTTACATCATTTCCCCAAAATCATTAAGATATTTCCCCTCCCCTTTACATGTGCGTTCTTCTGTCCTGAGGGTCTCTCTGGTGGTCCCTGGTGGTCCTGGACCCCAATGTTTCAGGTGACTTGGCTGAGTTGGCAGGACACTGAGGATGGTGAACTTCCAGTTCTCCTTCTTACACAATGCACATTGTGAACTTCCCACGTGGCAGTAATTTTGGACAACAAGCATTGTGTTAGCTCACCACATGTAGGCCATTTATCATCTGGTAAAACAAATATTTGATTTGCCATTTATTTCTAGAAATACTGAAAGTGATCTAACTGCTGTACAACAAGACAGAAAAGCAAAATTCCCTAGCCAAATGCCATAGGAAGCTAGTGGGAAGCTTACATTCATGGCTTTATTTATTTGTCTGTATACCACAGAATCACAGAATCAGAGAATCACAGAATCAGCCAGGTTGGAAAAAATCTTCAAGGTCATCCAGTCCAACCTATGACCTAACATCACTGCCTTGTCAACCAGACCATGGCACTGAGTGCCATGTCCAGTCTTTCCTTAAACACCCCCAGGAACAGAGTCTCCAACACCTCCCTGGGCAGCTCATCCCAGTGCCCAGTCTCCCCTTCTGTGAGGAATTTCTTCCTTATGTACAGTCTGAACTTCCCCTGGTGCAGCTTAAGACTGTCTCCTCTTGTTCTATTTTTGGTTGCCTAGGAGAATAGACCAGCCCTCAGGTGGCTACACCCTCCTTTCAGGGAATTATGGAGACTGGTAAGGTCTCCCCTGAGCCTCCTTTTCTCCAGGCTAAACAACCCCAGCTCCCTCAGCTGCACCTCACAGGACTTGTGCTTCAGACCCCTCACCAGCCTTGTTGCCCTTCTTTGGGCTCGCTCCAGCACTTCAGTGTTCTTCCTGAACTGGGGGCCCAGAGCTGGACACAGAACTCAATGTGTGGCCTCACCAGTGGGAAGTGCTGAGTACAAGGTAAAAACCATAATTTTGCTGATGGCACCAGTGCTTAGACCACTTACTGATAACAGGGTTTTCCTGTTCATTTCGTCATTCATCCCTGCACTGAAGGAATTGAGCAGAACACCACTTGTGCTCTTGTCCCATCAACAAACCATTGTTTTTAGCCCATTTTACTTACCCTTCTTATCAGCCTCATCACTGCCAGCCTTGATGACCAGCAGTGGGTAATAATCAGAGGGCTGAATTAGTTCAGTGAGTCTCCCAGTAATATTCCATACTCAAGCCTCATGGAGGCAGCAGACTTTCCTGGGATAGGCTGATTTACATACAAGGCCCTCAGTTCCCCCTAGAAAATACTCACCTACTACGACTACCTTTTTTTCTTCTTAATACCTGAAGTTGATCTGTCTGACAGATGGAGTGCAACCGGGAGACCCTCCAGACAGATTATTTTCTCTAATGTCGTCTCCCGGACCCTCTAGATCCTGGGCCTTGTACTTACTTTGTAAGGGCACCTGGAAAGGTGATGGGAGTCAAGAAAGGGCTTCTTTCACCTCTTTGAGCAGGGACCTGTTTCCATTCCTCCCTCTCTACTAGATCCCCTCCTTCTGCCCGATGTTAAGATGGATGGGGCTCTTCTGACTCCTGCTGAGCGTCTCTCAGGGTAGGAAGGGTGCAAATCCACTCTTTCACTCTCCCTAACACTCCTTTGCCTTTCCACTTCTTTCTTAAGCTCTGCCACCAGACAGAGCAGATTTTTACCTCCTCACACCGCACACAGGTGACTTTTGCACTGTCTCCTGGTACCAACAGCAGGCTCAGATATTTCCTGCAGGTGTCCTTCTTCAGGACAAGGTTCTGTTTGGGTTAGCACACTCTTGCTGGCAGCAGCAGCAGAGGCTTTTTACTGTTTGTAAACCATTGCTGGATCTAGCCAAGTTGGAGAAAAATGAAGGAAAAAACCTAACAGAAAACTAACAAAAAACCCCCTCCACCAAAACACCATACCCACACTGCACAGGACCCACCAGGAGGAGCCAGGAGGGTGGCTGGGCCCTTCCTGCCCTCCCTGCCGTGCTACACCCCTGTTTGCCCACCCCTGTTCACTGCACTCCCAATGTTTACATTTATGCTTTTACTTACTTGCCTCTTTCTCAATAAAGCCTTCTATGTATGGTATGAACTCAGTGGAAACTGCAGCACTGGAAAATAGCGTGATGTGTTAAAATGCGAGCACATTTTAGATAATTGCACTGTCTGTAATGGTGTCTGTGTGATTTCTTTCTCAAAAATGTGAGGAGGAAGAAGGATAAGCTTGCATAAGTTCATCTTTTTGTCTGCTGATGCAGAATTATTTCAGCTGTAAAATAAAAAGAACAAACTAATTCCCTTATTTGATGATCTATGCCTATTCTCTCTGAATACTGGAAATATTTTCTTATATATTTCTTACATATTTTCTTACATATTCTTACAATTGTCTTTGTAGTCATATCAAGCTGAAAGGCTGCATTACCCCAGATTTATTTAATGAAAATAATGTTAAATAAAATGCTGAGAATAGAAGTATTTGGGGCTTTAACATCTTGTCAGGAAAGTAATTAACAAGGAAAAAAATAGAAAGTGATACTAGCAAGGAAGCTCTGCCATGTATGAGAATTTTAAAAGCTTTCATGCATTTTTCAAGTACTCCATATAATAATTTTAAGGGGAAAACCCCAAGCAATCACAAGAAGATGATAAAATTTATTTACATCTCCTTAAACTCAATTATCCTATTTTCTTTAAGACAATAATATTTTTGCTCTCAAAGTAAAAACCCTAGATGCAGATTGTCTGAATAAAATCTTTGGAGATATTGGTAATATTTTCCTGAGGATGTGGGATAGTCTATTAAGCTCTCGACAGAAAATTTGATTGTAGGATCTTGATTTCAAGGACAATGAATAGTGACAATTCTGTACATAGAACTTAATCCCTCTTTTTTTTCAGCCTGTGTATAGTTTCTTGAACTTGTTTTGAAATGGAGACCTGTCCTTATCCTTTTGGCTTCTTGAAAATTCATCTTTCTCTTATTAAAGAAATCATATTATTAAATTATTAGATTGCCTCACAATAGAAGTGATTTTTAGGAGCTGCAAGATGATTTGTGTCTGGCTTTGAGGATGTGTTTCCAGCTGGCATGAGATCGTCTCATACTAGGGAATCTGAATCCAGTTCAGCCAGCCATGACTTTGTCATCAGTGGATACTGATGTTCTCCTTGAGAGACTGATAGGAAAAAAGCCATTTTTGATCAATTAAAGGGATAATTTTAAAAATTAATTTGTATTTATTTTAGCTGCTAGAGGGAGGATCTGTGCATAAAACATGGAAGATGCAGTGTCTGCTCTAATGGACAACTCCGTTGTGAGCAGTTGGAAGCACAAGAGTTGGAAAAATCCTAGAAGAAATTTGATTAATATCAAGAACTTTCTTGATATTGGGCTCAAATGCGGTGCATCCGTCTGAAACTGGATTGGTTTTGATTTTAACTAAAAGTGGAAGAGACAAGAAGAGATCTAGATCTTTATTCTCACATGCAGCTGTGATGAGTTTCATGCATGCAAATGAAAGATGTTGCAGAAATAGAAGTAAAGAAATTGAAAACATCATAATACCTTGCGCTGTAAAGAAAGAAAACAGATTTATATGAGTAGCCAAAGGGTTATGCACTTACTGATCTTCACAGGTGCAAAAGTAGACTTTAAAACCTTTGACTGGAGAAATTGTGAAGAATCAAATTATTTTATTTCAAGATAGCACGTGATTTGTGGAAATTATATTTCTGGGTATTTGAGAATATATAATAATCAGATTTTATGTGTCTATGAAAACAGAATTGAGAATTGTGGAGTGAGATCTTATTAGAGTTAAGATAATCAGGCTTTTTTCATACACTGCTTTCTGCAGTGGTATGAAACTGTGAAGATTTAAATACTGAACCAAAGTGATTTGTTATATTGATACAGTAGATGTCAGCATCTGTGATGTATGAAGAAAGGCACAGGTAAAACCTTGGGTGCTTGAAGAGCCTGACATGACCTGAAAGTGCCTTGCAGAGGGGAGGAAGCCATGAGGGCCTTCTTCCCAGAGCTACTTCCTGAGCTGTCACCAAGGTGCAGTCGCCTGGCTGTGGGAACAACAGCGTTAAGGATGGCTGACAACTTTTGCTGTGCTTCCCCCAAGTCTGATGTACTTCTCATCTTTTACGCTTCTCTGTTAACAAACACATATTGAACCAAATTGGCGTATCTGACCATTTCTGTTTTCTGTAGACTATTGTGATTTTTGCTGTGTAATTCTTGGTTGTTTTGGTTTGGTTTATTTTTTTTTTTTTAATGTAAAGAGATATCCTGTTGTCTGAAATACTCATCTTACACTTGATTATTTGAATGGAGAGTCTTCAGTTAACAGTCAGAAACAAAATGTCTCTGCCAAGTCTAAAAGTTATTACAAGTTTTAGCTTTGATTAAATTTAACTTTGCTGAAGTTTTTCTACAATTAAAACCTGATGACTGCTAATTTTTCTCCCTTAAAAACCCCAATTTGAACACAAATCTTAAAGTCATCCAAGACATTATTATAATACAGTACTATTTCTCAAGTCACAGAGATCTTGTGCTAAAACCTTTGCCAAAAGTTTATGATTGATACTATTGCTTAAGCAATTTTTATCCTTTTCTAAACTCTCTATTACTGTGACCTCTTAAGTGAGTTCTTTAGTTAGTAGAGTTGTATTGCAGTTGCAGTGCATGTGAGAAAGCAGTTGTAGTAAATTTCGTCAGCTATTTCTGTTTATTATCTGCACCTTACAAAATTCGGAAGGCTTTCCACCTTCCTGATCTACAGATGGTCCCTGCAGCACTAGCAGTAAGTTGCGCTGGAATCAAAGTGCAACACGTGTGTCAGACAGTCTTTGATGTTTTACAGCTGTCCTCCCTCTGCCTTAAGCTGTCACCTGTCTCTCAACATTTTTGCTGAGAAGCTTATCCTTCCTTAATTTGCGTGTGGGCATCAGATGAACCTGGGAAGCCAAACCTTTGCCTGGGTAGGCTCATAACCCTTTTTGTGTCATGATTTATTGCCTCTGGAGAAGCTGATATAGAGAGTTTACAGCAGTCCTACTCCACTGTTTCACTAGAGGGGATCACATCAGTTGGGCCATCAGTTTACCAGTTGCTAGTGGCTACCAAGTTTGCATTTTTTCAGTATGGTCTAAATTCATCTGGCTCAGAAAAGACAACACAGACAGCTAGTGCTTGCTATGCTGTGCACTGAGGAACTGAAGTAAACCTTGATGGACAGCTGAAAATTCAAAAGCAGTTCTGTTCATAGTCTTCAAATCAGGAGAGGTTGTTCTTTCTTTTAAATTATTTCCATTTAATATTGTGAGATATTTCTGCTCAGGTTTTGATTCTGCTCAGTTTTTCATTCTAGTCAATTTTTGATTCTATTTGGTTTGTGAAGTTAATAAAAAATGATGTTTTCTTTCTCGAGATTGATCTTTTATTTTATGCCCATCAGTCTTTTTTTCCTTTGAGTGAACAATTCTAGTTATTTTTAGTTTTGTTAATGAAGCCCTAAAGAAGATACTGACTTTTTTTCCTTTTAGACAAAGGAACAGATAAGCAAAGCAATGGCACCAGGGGTTGGAAAGTGCTACATTTCAGTGCAAAAAACTTCTGGATGTCTTTTGTCATATAGCATCATTTAATGTAGTTACTTCTGATACTTTGGCATTTGTGATGCAAAGCCTATGTCTTCTAGGATGACATTGTCATGGTTTAACCCCACCTGGCAATTCAGTACTAGGCAGCTGCTCACTCCCTTGCCGCACTGTGGAATGGGAAGGAGAAATAGAAAAAAAGTAAAATTAGTGAAAAAAAAATAAAGTAAATAAAGTAAAATTAGTAAAAAAGTAAAAAAAAAAAAAATTAAAAAAAGTAAAAAGTAAATCAGTGAGTTGAGCAATAAGAACAATTAAGTACTTGAAATACTGTTTAAAAAAAGCCCAAACAACCCACTAAACCCCTAAATAATGAAGAGAGAGATAACAAAAAAATACAAGAAAAAAGTTTAAGACAGGTAATGCAAAATACAATTGATCACTGCCTGCTGACCAAGTAACAATCAGTGTCTCCTGGCCAGCTCTCCCGGGCATCTCTCCCCAGTTTATGTACTGGGTATGACTTTCTATAGTGTGGAATATCCTTTGGCCAGTTCAGGTCTCCTGTCCTGGATGTGGTCCCTAGCAGCTTCTTATGCATCTGTTCACTGGCAGAGCATGAGACACTGGACAGTCCTTGACTCAGGGTAAGCATTGCTCAGCAACAGCCAAACCATCAGTGTGTCATCAACATTATTCTCACACTGAATCCAAAACAGGGCACCATACCTGCTACTAGGAAGGAAATTAACTCTATCCCTGCCAGGACAGGTGCATTTCATTGGCTGGTTTTTTTTTTTGTTTTTAAGTCAGGGTGGCCTTAAAACATGAAGTTTTGAAGGAAATACTTTTTCTCTATAATCAAGGTTGTTAATGGTTTATAATACAAGATATGGTTTTCTAAATTTGTGGGCTCTTCTGTGTACCAGAAAACAAACAACAAAGCTAGATACAGTATGTTAAGTATGGATGACATGGATTATTAGAGAAAATAATCAAAATGTGTGGACATGTGTGCTGCTACATCATAAAATTAAGATGTTATCATTATCCAATCTTGGCCACACTGCCAGGTCTTGTGACAGCAATTGAAACATGGACCAAGCAGTGATACTGCAAGGACAGTCATTATTAAAAGGCACTGATATTTATACCCTTTTATCTTCTGCATAACAATTTCCACTTGTTCTGTCTACATGCTAGCTGATGCATGCAAGCCACAATGTAACTTCTTCTTTTATGCAATTGCTTGTAACAGCAGGATGTTCCATCATCTTCAGCATAGTGTTCTGTTCTTTGCAGAAGGATGTGATTTCTGCAGTTCTTACTTCTCATGACTCCTGATGGACCAGCTTCAGTAAGTCAGCCATGCTGTTCATGTTGTTTTAACTCATTCTGCTCTGCAACAGTCTTGTTTGTGTCCTTAAAAACCTACTTCATATTATGATAAAAACAGACCTTCTCTAACAGCCAACATTGTTTCCCTAATTTGTTCCCTACAATAAATCCGTTATTGATCATTTATAGAGTGACATGGTAATAGACCTTGATCTATGAAGGAAAACCATTCTCTTGGTCTTTGTTACTGCCTCAATTTACTTTTCAGTTGCTGTAGAAAAACTGCTTCTATGAGAATAATTTGACTTACTGTGAACATTGAGTGGGACGAAACATGCCTTAGAAGTGCCACTTACTTTCTGCAGGCTACAAAAGAGTCTTGACAACTGTCTCACATGCAGGCTTTTTTCCTGAGACAGCTTTTTGAATGAGTGGTCTCAGAGATGCTTGTCGACAGCAGCTTCCATGAGCGAGAGCTTTGTGTTGAAGACTGTCCTTCTATCTTATTCACCAAGTAGAGTTTTGAATTTACCTTAATTAATAAGTGATCTTCACCAACAAGTCCTGACAATGCAAATAGAGAAAACCTCTATCTCTATCAGGAGCAGGAACACCATCATAATTTGGTCAAATTTTCCAGTGTACATCTTTGCAAATTTGCCAACCTTATGCTTTTAAACAGATATTATTCTTGCTGCAGAACTGCAACCAAAACATGACCTGGCAGAAAACCCTAGGGCTATGGCTGAAGTGAAAGAAAGTGAAACTGGAATACAAAGACTGCAGTATTTTTACAAATCCTGATCATATTCATGCAAGACTTCTGAAAGTATTTCTGTAGAGGAAGTTATTGGCTCATTTTAGAGCCAGAAGGAAGCAAAGAGGGAACAACGAAGTCTTCAAGGTAAACAGTGGATTACAAACAAACAGAATTTTTGTTGTGGGGTTGGTGTATGTGTAGAAACCTGGTGGCTGCTGGAGTCAGTGCTGTCACAGCTGATGGAAGTAGAACCACTTGGAAGTGCTCTGATGCTCTCTGCAATCTGATACCACCTGTGTCAGTTGGTAAAAATAACCATTATATAAATCCTAGATTTCATAAAAATCTTGTTCCTTTGTTTGCAAATGGTAGCAAAGGCCAATTTCAGGGAGGATGGTAGACACTGAAGTAAAATCTTTTTAAAAATAGAAATATCACCTAGTTTTGTCCTGTCCAATTTGAAACAGAACAGATCATTTCTTATATATATATTTTTTTGATTTAAGTTGTTATGTGAAGTTGAGGGTGGAATTAGAATATTTTGGCATTTATGAGATTGAAACACAAATGTATCTGAGAGATAAGTAAAATTATTTCTAAAGTTGCAAAGTGGAAAAGTGTCTCTTTTTTGTGTATTTCAATTACATTGTGGCTAGAAGTCAATTTAATAGTAATTATAGGTAAAGTAATGGAGTTACTTTGGGTAAATTCAGAATCTTGTGTGAAACTTTCCCCTATATTCTTGTAGCCTTAATGTATGAAATTACATTTTACTGTGTAATGCGTTCATTACATGTAAAGCTTTATTTCAGTGATGACTGCCTTATACAAATTTATGAAATAGAGTACTGAATACAAAGAAGACTTAGTTAAAAGAATTTTATTTTCAATGTTATTATTTTCTCAGAACTTTAAACAATTTTTTGCATTTTTGTTTGTAATTTAGTTATGAAGATTGAATATTTTGCATTCTGGAAAAGAAACAGTTATATAACTCACATTTGTGCTTTTTTTTTTTCCTAATCGGTTTTAAGTCACACGAATCGGATCATAATGGCAATGCGATTATATTTTGTGTGGATCACCATGCAGTCAATTTTAGGGAAAACTTCTTAAGGTCCATTTAAGGAACAATCATTATTGATCTGACTTGTCTGATCCTGAAAATAAGCAAATGAATTATTTCTGTGTTTTACAATTTTTAATGAAATTCTGCTTCTTGAAAATCATAAAATCATTGGATCAATTTCTTTTCTTCTTTCTTTCCTTTGGGGAAATACCTGTTTTCCAGAGACTTCAAATACTTAAATTAAATGCAAGGTTTGTAGCAGTGAAGATGGTCAGAATGAATCTAGGGATCAGACCTAGTACCTCTGGAAGATCTCTGCTCCGGGCTGTTCCTATCCTTTGCAGAGATCACAGAATTTCCTACCTCCAGAGATGCAGGTCTTGTCCCTTCAAGACATTGCACCAATTGATTTCCGTAAGGTACAGCTTCAGCTTCAATCATCACTGCTGGCCAGCACTGTGAAGGACAACAAAAAAGACTTCTTAAAATATGTTAATAGCAAATTGAGGATCAGAGAGATAATGTTGCTACTTCGCGAGGTCAGTCAGTTCACAAATCAGGGTGTAGGCAAGGTAGAGACATCCAATGCCTTCTTCCCCTTTGTCTTTTACACCCCTGATGGGCCCTGGGACCCTGGAAGCCCTTTGCTGGAAAACTGTGGATCTCAGAGAGGATGATAAACTCACAGCCAGCCCAGAACTTTTTTGAGATTTGCTGCTCTCTTTGGATGTGCAGAGACCTCTGGAGCCCAAAGAGATTCATCACAGGCTACTGAAAGAGATGGCAGATGGCACCATGAGGCCTGTCTCTGTTGTTTTTCAACAGTCTGGTAGTCTAGAGAGGTCTCTGTAGATTTTAAACTGACATGTGTTGTCCCAGTTTTCAAGAAGGGCAAGAAGGAATCCCCTGTTAACTACAGGCCTACCAGTCCCACTTCAGTATCCAGTAAAATTATGGAGAAGCTTGCTCTGAAAGTTACTGAAAAGCCCTTGAGAGACAACTCACTCATTGGTCATAGCCAGCACAAGTGCAGAAGGGGGAAATCCTCCTTAAATAACTTGATTTCCTTTTAAGACAAGACCAGCCATCTAGCTGACTGAAATAAGTATGTAGATGTGGGTTTTTTTGTGAATTTGAGGAGGTTTTGATACTGTCTTTCACAGTAATCTTCTGGACAAAATGTCCAGCAAACAGCTAATCCTTAATACATTGGGTGACTGCAGCCCTGTCAGTCTAACCTTGGTTCCTGGAAAAATTATAGTCATGCTGGGTACTACTGAAAGAACAATGCAAGCATCAGGCGCAGTCAGCTCAGAACCAGTAAGTTCTGTTTAACTATTCTGATATCCTTCTACAACAAGGTCACCTGCCTCATGGATGAAGATGGTGGATGTTATTTTTCTGGCTTCTGGTAATTTTATGGATTTTTTTTTCTGGCTTCTTTTGATGCCATCTGTCACAGCATCCTTCTGGATAAACTGTCCAACTATGAAATGACCATGTCTCCAATGAGTCGGATGAAGAACTGATTGAAAGAAAGGGCTGGAATGAATGGGACCACATGGGGTTGCTGACCTGTCACCAGCAGAGTTCCTCAGAACCTGAGACTGGTTCTGTTCAATATTTTCATCAATTATTATGATGCAGGAGCTGAATACCTCAATGACAATTATAATGATGATACCAGTCTGGAATGTGCTGTTGACTCTCTTGTGGTATAAGAGGCCTAGCAGGGGGATTGAGATAGGTTGGACCATTGGCAATCATCAGTGGCGTAAAATTTAATAAATCAAGATTCCAGATTCTGCATCTGGGATGGGACAACCCTGGTTGTGTAAGCTAGGGAACAACATGATGGAGAGAAGCACCACAGGAAGGGACCTGGAGGTCATGGTCAGTGGCAAGTTGAACATGAGCCAGCAGTGCCCTGGCAGCCAGGAGGGCCACCTGTGTCCTGGGGGGCATCAGGCACAGCATCGCCAGCCGGGCAAGGGAGGGATTGTCCTGCTCTGCTCTGCTCTGGGGCGGCCTCACCTCCAGTGCTGGGGGCAGCTTTGGGTGCCACAGTATAAGAAGGACATTAAGCTCTTAAATAGTCTCCAGAGGAGAGCAGCAAAGATAGTGAAGGGCCTTGAAGTGAAACTGTATGAGGAACACTGAGGGCACTTGGTCTGTTCAGCCTGGAGAAGACAAGACTGAGGGCAGACCTCACTGCAGTCCACAAATTCCTCAGGAGTGGAGGAGGAGGGGCAGACACTGATGTCTTCTGTGGGGACCAGTGTCAGGATCCAAGGACATGACATGAAGCTGAGTCAGGGAAAGTTTAGGAAAAAGTTTTTCACCCAGGAGTGTTTGACGCTGGAACAGTTTGGGCAATGCTGTCAGGCACATGGTGTGAACCTTGGGGTATCCTGTGTTGGGCCAGGAGCTGGATGACCTTGATGGGTCCCTTCCCACCCAGCATATTCTGTGATTATGTGATTCTGTACATGTGATGGAGTAACTCTGGGCACAAGTATGAACGGGGAGAGGAGTTACTGGAGGTCAACCCTTCATTAAGGGTTCTGTCATTTCTGGTCAGCAGCAGCCTCACTGTGAGCCAGCAGTGTGCCCGGGCAGCCGAGAGGTCAGACTGCATCCTGGCGTGCATCAAACACATCAAACATGCACAGACAGCAGCCAGGCCGACAAAAGAGGCGGTGATCCTGCTCTATTTGGCACTGGTGCTGCCTCGCCTTGTGAGCTAAGAAGGTGCCACTTAAGAAGGATGATGTCAGTGTACTAAAATGCACTCAAACAAAGCTGTTGAAAGGGCTAGAAAGTATACCCTGTGTCCCCTGGCACCCAGAAGTGCCAATTGTGTCTTTCAGTGCACCACATTCAACAAAGCAACGGGACATGAGGAAGTTAAATGAAGATACTTCAGAGGTAGTTCAGATTTGACAGCAGGAAAGGGTTCTTCATTGAAAAGCTGATTGGTCACTGGAGAAAGGTTCCCCAGGGAGGTGGTCAGGGCACCAAAGCTGTCAGATTTCAAGGATCTTCTGGAAGATTCTCATAGTCTTGTGATTTAGTTTTAGGTAGTCCTGTTGGAGCAGGGAGTTGGACTTGATAGTCCTTATGGGTGGGGGCCTTCCAACTTGGGAGATTCTATGACTGTATGGTAATATGCTGACACTGAAACACCAGAGGGAAGGAATATATTTTTCTTATTTTTATTCAATTGCCATGAGACAATTTCCTTTTCAAGAAATGCCAAATAAAGTGTTTCTTGGGGATTGAAACAGCATTTTCCTCTTATACTTCATGCAAGAAAGATTTGCTCTGTTTGGTCTTCAGCCAGCACAAAATCTTATAAATCACCTGTTGCCCAACTGAAGAATAGTGAGATTTGTTTGCTGTGGTTGTTTGCCATGATAGTCAGGACGTTTTCTTTTTGAAATATCATATATTCAATGGCTCTATTTATGTTTTTAAAACCAAATTAGAGAAGTCTGCTGACTGTGGAGTGGAGGAACCTGGAGTTCAATTTACTAATTTACCAAGCAAGAATTAGCAGCAAATTGGACCAAAAAGAAGGCAAAAAAAGGATTTTGGTCAGGAAGTATTACCTCACTGCTCTGATTTGGCATTGGACAATGTGTTCTCAGACATCCCCCTTCCATAGTGGGGAAAAAAGTTCAGCTTCAAAATGACTCAGTGTGGAGGCCATAGGATGCTATGAAAGGGGGTAAAACCAGGACAGAAATACTGCTGATGCCAGGATGATTTTTTACTTTTTCTTCCATACCCCTCTTATAGACCCTTTTGTATAGTTTTATGTATTCTTAGTGCTTTTAACCTACATACTTGTAACTTTCCAAGTCTGATAACTTAGCTGAGACCCACTGTACTGTTAAACCAGGAGACCAAACAGCCTGGAAGCCCCAGACACGAAGGTACTCTCCGGAACATATTTTTGTAAACTAAGATAGGCCCATCCAGAGGGAAGGTTCCTCAGAATGGGGGGTTCACTCGAGCCTCTCATGATAAATATATTAATTTTGCAAAGCCTATAATTGTGTGTATTTCGGTGTGGTGGTGTGTGCATGCATTTTTGAGGCATTCCACCTGGACAAAGTTCTGTACCCCAGGATCCTTAAATAAATGCTGAGGTAAAAACCCCTTTTCTCCATAAACCGTGTTTTGGTTTTAATTTTAAGACCAGGGAAAGGCAACACTGTCATACATTACTAATTATACAAACAAGTGACAATGCATTCAGAGAAAATTCAAGCTAAGTGAAGCATTGAGATTTGATAAACATTTTTTAATGCACTTTTTTATTGCTTTTACCAGCCACTGTCAGAGAAAAGCAAGCCTCAGACAGCTGTTTTGCCATTCACCTAAACCAAAACCAAATTAAAATGAAGGATGTAGCATGGCTGGATTCATTTGAGTGACAAGCAGCTTTGTCATAAATATGAAATGATGTAATGAAGATGAACATTCTATTAAAATAGAACATTGACTATAGGGAACTACAGCATTTACATGCTGCTTTTTGACTGATATTTCCTGCTGCTTCTAGCTGGCAAAATGTCCCATGGAGGTCCTGCTGTGAATCAAGAAGGTCTAGAAATAGTGGCATCTGGAAATGGGGATAAGCATCATTAGTTTAAATACTCATTTCTTTAAATCAATAAAGAAATGTATTTAATTCATCTTTTATCCCCAGCTATAGCTCTGGATGTTGTACAGGAATTGAAGGTGGGTATTGTCCTCAATCCTCCATCAGGGTGGGGGATGGACCCAAAATATCTTCGGCAGACAAATAAGCTGCAGTTTAGCTGGGGAGAATAAGGTGAGTTGTGTGGCTGTGGAGGAAATAGATAAGCAGATTGCATCCAAGTGGGACAGAGAATTAAGAAAGTGGAAAGAGGGACATACCATAGGTTTGTTTGCAGGCACACCAAAAGAAAATTACAGAGAAACAGTTACAGAGAAACAGTTCTGTTCAGTTCTGCGGATATGAGGTCAGATTATTTTTTTGGGTTTTTTTGTTTGTTTGCTTGTGGATTTTTGTTTGTTTAGTTTGGGATATTTTTGTTTCGGTTTTGTTTGTTTGGGTTTTTGTTTTGGGTTTTTTGTTTGTTTGTTTGGTGTCATTGTTTTTGGGTTTTTCTTTGTTAACGGCAAAAACAATACAGCTCGATGATTTTTTTTTCCTGTTATGAAAACAGACCACATTTTTTAGGACAGATGCAGAAGAGGGGCTGGGAAATCTCACATGTTACAGGCAGTTGAAAGAGTAGGGCTGCCACTCCACACTCTTCTGTTAATAGCTGCCTAAATCCAGGACTCTTACTCTCCAAATCATCTCTGGGTACAGCAGCTTCAATTTTGCATATCAAATAAATGGCTTGTCCTTCTCTATGTTGAATTATAAATACCCAGCTATACCATTGCCTCCTGTGTTTGTGGCAAAATTCTTCTCTTCAAATGTGTTAATTTAGGAAGTTCACATGAAAATCACCAGTGGGTAAAGTCCTGTCCAATTTTGACTGGGCTCAGGACTGCTATCAGATTTGCACTGTGTTTGTACCCTCTAGCCCACACTCCCATGTCAACAATCAGTATGCTGAGCAGCAGCAGGCCAAGTTCATCTGCTTCAAGCCTTCACTCCCGGGAGGGCTCTGACAGTTTTCAAATCAAGCAATCCATCAGTTTAATTTTCTATTTTTCAAGAACCTTCCCTCACATATTGCATTGCTGAGTGAGGAGTTACAGCTAGTTTCTGCAAATCATTCGGACGATTTACTCGGGAAGGTAGGGGAAACTTGACAACTGTGACAAAATACTTCTGTGGAAAAATGCATGGAGGCTCTAGGACATAGCTGAAATCATCCTTCCAAATGATCAGTGGTTGTCAGCAACCTTAACCTCTTCTCCTAATCCTCTTCTTTTTGCAAGAATTTGAGAGGGAGAAAGCAAAACAAGAAGTCAAGAAGCTGACCTTTGCACTGGCAAAGCTTCACCCTTCTCCTTTCTAGTCAGGGAGTACACAATGATCTGCATAACATCATGTAACTAAAGTAACCTCCTATCCAGAGGAATTATTTCTGAGAATGGATCTGCACATTTGCTGAAGACAGGGCATGGTCACTTTGGGGATTTTTATCTGAGTCCAATAAATTCTCACTAACAATCTGATGCTTCCCTGGGATTCTGAAGCAAACTTTTAAAGCTAGCAAAACAACAAACCTCATCACACTTTGAGGGATGTGCCTCATTTGTCTGATTGCTATCATTTCACATGAGGTAACTCATAAAGGGCAATTCACAAGAAACTTCTCTTGAGCCGATATTCAAGCAAGTCCCAGTAATCTTGAGAAATACTGGTTGGATAATGATTTCTGTGCCTTGAAATGCACTTTTGGTATAGAATAGTCAAAATTCTAACACTTTACTTTGACATAGTAAGAATCTGGTACTTTTAAAAAGAAATAAAACTTTATTTATTGTAGCTTGGATCTCTTTCTTCTATGGATGTCTCAGGCAATCTGTAGTTGAGACCATCTTGAAATAAGAAAACTGTGTGAGAGAACTCACAATGTAATATGTTTTCTCTGATTATAATGTTAAAAATATTTCCAATATTCATAAGGTGACTTGTTTTTGAGAAAACTCTGGTGAAATCCTGCCAAGGTTCTGTAGGGAGCTATATCTCATTAAATCCCCTGCGAATTTCCTTATTTTTCTGTCTGCTGCTACCTTGACCCTCCTTTTTGGTCTGTTGGATGAATGATGGAAACTGTGATCAGGAGTCCTGTCATGAGCTTAACAGCCCATGTACTTGAACCTGAAGAGTTTAAAGAATTCATGGTTTTCTGGGGTTTGAGAGGTTTGGGGTTTTTTTAATATTTAGATGTATTTCATGCGAGGTTTTCTGTAATATTAACTAATTGATTTGGTACGTCTATGAGACCTCAGGATGGGTTTTGCCGCTGTCTGATGTTCATTCAGGTATTGATGCAAAAAATTCTGTCACTTATTTAAATGCCAAGAGTAGAAATACAAGCTTGGGCTAGTCTTGGAGTGATAGGAATTGCAACTGTAAAATCACAGTTAAAGTTGTTTTGACTTGGAGTTACAGACATCTATTTTGTACAGATTGGTCTTAAGAAAGGTGTGTAAAAAGAAGACAGTTGAACCAGTATTACACAGAAAAAGACAATTATTCAAGGATAATTTTGCATTTCCCAAGTGTTTTACAGAAATGCTTTTTCATTATTTGAAAGTCTGGAAAGCATACAGATTTTAAGAAGAAAGCAGAAAATAATTCAACACTTCTATGCCTTTTATCCCATCTTTCAAACCAGACCACTTCTCCCATGGGAAATCAGGCCATTTTTTGGTTGTATTTTTCTTCAAGATAAGCCCATACTTACACGTAAGAGCAAAAGATGTTCCTATGTATTTTGCTGAGCACCTCTGATATTTGTGTAGTTGATACCCAAAGTGACAAGAATGCACTTTCACCAGACAAGTATCTTTTAAAAATCCCCTGTTAACATGTATATGTTGATAGCAATGTTGAGATTAGAATGATTGCCTTTGTCCAAGCCATGAGCATTACAAAGGGAGCAGGCTTTAAAAAGATGCAATCAATATGTTCACAATTCATATGGTTTCTAACTGAGTACAGAAGTGACTGGAATTGCACATCTATGTTGCATAATTTTCTTAGCATCCTATCCATAGATGGCTGTGTTCTTGCTTCAGAGGAACATTATAACACTGTCTTACTGCTCCAGCCTGGCTCAGAGGAAACAGAAAATATCACTGGGGTTTTTTTCTGGACCTGTCACAAGATCTACCCTGACAGATTAAAAGAGAAGCATGGACTAAATTGAATGCCACTGCAGAAGACAAGACAGGGAATATATAAGTCCATCAGAATTTTTCATTTATTTATTCTTTTCCTGTTTTTTTCTCCTACCCAGTTGCAACTACCCTCCTACTATGCTGGTGATACATGCAGGGCGACATGTCCCAGGCAATTCAAAAACCCTATCCAACTACTTTAGTGCCCAGATGAAAGACAATAATGACTCCAGTTTTGCTAGACATCAGAGGTACTTTGAGGGGAGGGCTGATGTGTGACAGCTTGTTGAGAAGCACAGGGAAAGGGGAGCCATGGCCCACAACAGGAAGAGCTTCTTAGTGTGTACGGCCAGCAGGCAGCTCCTGGTTACATTCCGTTTTGCTGGAATAAAAGCCTTCTCACTAGATCTCTAGCAAATTTTACATATTTCATGCCATTCACTGCAATTGCAAAAAGTCAGTAGGCAGGCTGCCACTGAGATGTTTCAAGTCTTATGTGTTTACTGATCTGAACCTTTTTTTCTACCTTTTTGATTCCGAGTTTAAGAGTGTCTATCTGATAAAATGTGCTGCAATAATACCACTGGTAGAATTAAAAAGGATAGCTTTGAAAGAAAGTTCCACAAAAAAACAGTAGGATCATGGAGGCAAGCACACAGGAGCCTTATTTGCTGAGCTGGTCAATACAGGAGAATGTTGCATTTTTGGTGTTGGTCATCAAAAGTGCAATTTAAGTGTGAAGGAGCATTTTCTATATATCCTTGTGTGTGTGTGTTGTGAATGGGAGAGTGGTTTTTACATATCTAAAAGTTTTACCTACATTTACCACATCACTATCTAAAGAAGCAAATTTTTCCCCATGCCTGAGGACCCAAATTCAGGTTCTGTATTGAAATATGTTCATAATAGTTCAAGGACTTCTCCTTGTAATTTTCTTTGAATCAGCCTCTTTCTTCTTCAGGCCCCTTTCTGGTAAGTGTAATTCAAGCATAGCATACTATGGACTTTTTATGTGACTAAAAAGGGACAATTGCACAGTAATCCTGAAAGACGCCTAGGTTGGGGATCCAATTGATACCAATTAATGTCTCCAGAAGACTAGCAATAATCTGAGTGTGCAAAGAAATGTTAGGAATGATAGTTTCTATTGTCTTACACGTTAAAGACAGTATTGTTGGAGCAAAGCTGCACATTTGCCTTTGCAGCACCACTCAAAATCTTTGAAATTTCCTCTGGGGAGAGACAGAGAGAAACAGTATCATAAGTCTTAGGAAACATTAAGAAAAACTGTGAACAGAGGAAAAATAAGATGCTAAAGTGCAAGGTTCTTCCCTGCTTTTGCTTGGCTTGCTGCGGAGAGCAGATAGATGCGTGGAAGGTAACAGGCAGAAAAAACACCCTGCTGAAATGCGTGTCTGTTTTCTCAAGAGTCTGGAAGCAATAGATTTACAGCAGAAAAATTGTTTCTTACTTGTTTGTCTGAAGCTAAATAGAATTTAGTCCATCATCGTGGGCTATGACCACTTTAATCCACAATGTTCTGTAACAACTATGCTCTGGTGGGATATGAACATGTTGGATTGAGTTAGTAATAACAAATTCCCTAAAAATAATACTGTAAAAGCCTAGTTTGTGAATTAGCTTTCATAGCAAACTGGAAACTTTTCACTCCTAGAAAATTATGTCATTCAAGTATTTTTCTCCCTCATAGTTTAACAACCACTCTTCAGATATGAATTTCACTGTTAACATAAGGAAGGTACTTGTCTGAAAATCCAGGTGTTAGCCATTGGCCTGTAAGTACAAACAAAGGATCTATCTATCTACCTATCTAGACACATAGTTATTTAGATAGATATATATTTAAGGCTAGCAGCTTTTCTGTGCTCTGTCTCTGAGCTAGGAGCAGACCACCTCTTACATGAGTTAGTCTTTTGAAAAACATCTCCTTGTCATACTGGAAATCTTTTCCACAATTTTAAGGAGTTTATTTCTTGTTTTCTTCTAGAAATAATGCAATGTCTAGGACCTGACATCTGGTCAAAATTTTTACTTGACTTGATCTCTGTATGATTAACATTTGGCAGGAGGAAATATTTCTGGCATAGATCTAACTTCTCTTCTAGAAGGTGACACCCAGCAAGAGGACACTGATGTTACTTTTTCAGATATCAGTGATTCACAGGTGTTTGTTTTTTTGTTGTTTTGTTTGTTTGTTTGTTGGGGTTTTGTTTGTTTGTTTGTTTGTTTACAAAGTAAATCAAATCCACAGTAGAAATTTAACTCCACGTCAGGGGGCAGAGCATGGCATACCTGGGATTCCAACATGTGTCTTTTATTCAACTGCTTATTTTCCTGGATACTTCCCCTGCCTCTCCCCCTCAGCCCTCCAATAAATAGGAATTTTCAGTTACATTTTCATGTATGTTCTTGAGATCAAATTGTACAAGCTCTCTGTTGCTGAATTAAATACTTGTTTAAAGCTGTCCGACTTGACTAATTTCAGGGGGTTCTTTAGTACTACCCATGCTAATTTTAATATTTAATATCTTTGTACCTTGACATCTGTATAGGTTTGGCACAGGCTGGTTTTAGGTAGCGGGGGGCCGCAAAGACAGCTCCTGTGAGGAAGCTGCTGGAAGCTCCTCACCACGTCCAGCAGAGTTAATGGCTGATGGCTCTGAAGATGGACATGCTGCTGGCCAAAACTGGGCCAGTGAGAGAGGTTGGTAATGCCTCTGTGATGACATATCTAAGATATAAAGTCACAAGATTTTGGATTCTAGTGAGAGGAGAGGGGGAGGTGAGAACATGTGAGGGAAAACAACTTGGCGACACCAAGGTCAGTGCAGAAGGAGGGGCAGGAGGAGCTCCAGGTGCCAGAGCCGAGGTTCCTCTGCAGCCATGGTGCAGCCATGGTGAGGCAGCTGTGCTCCTGCAGCCCCTGGGGATCCACGGGGGATGCAGAGATCCATCCACAGCCCCTGGGGATCCACGGGAGATGCAGAGATCCACCCACAGCCCCTGGGGATCCACGGGGGATGCAGAGATCCACCCGCAGCCCGTGGGGAGGTGCCCGTGCCAGAGCGGGTGATGCCTGGAGGAGGCTGTGATCCCGTGGGAGACCCGGTGGAGAGAGAGCTCTTGCTCCAGGCTGGAGCAGCCTGTCCTTGGAGGAGTGCACCCCGTGGAAGAGAGAGCCACGGTGCAGCAGTTTTGGGAGGGCTGTGTGCCCGTGGGAGAGGCTCTCGCTGCAGCAGGTGCGGGGTGGCTGCTGCTCCTGAGAGGGGACCCAGGCCGGGGAAGGTCACGCAGAACTGTCTCCCGTGGGAGGGACCCCACGGCCTCACAGGGGAAGACTCCTCTCCCGGAGCAGTGGAAGAGAATCTCGGTGATGAACTGACCAAACCCCCGTGCCCTGTATCCCTGCGCTGTCCGTGGGAAGGAGGGAGGGGCTGGGGGGGGAAGGTGTTCTAAGGGCTTATTTTACTTCTCATTATCCTCCTCTGATTCTGTTAGTAATAAATTCACTTGGCAGCTTAAGTTGAGCCTGTTTAGCCCTTGAAGTGTTTCTCCTGGTCCTTATCTCACTCATGAAGCCTTCGTTAATTTTATTTTCCTTTTCCCTCCTCTGCCCAGCTGTGCCAGGGGAGGGTGAGCGAGTGGCTCTTGTGGGTGCCTGGCGCTGGGTCAGTGTCAAACCACAACAACATTTCACCTCTACAATGGAAATAATGCTCTGCACGAAAAAAATTAATAGAAAAATGTCGGCTTATATCGCTGTTATGAATTGTGTAAGTAATTCTGCCCCTGATATTGGATATATTTTTAAAATGCCAACTAGATTCTATATTAATTTTTTATTATATTACAGAGGTTTTGTGAGTCATTTTTGCACAACTGTATTCAATTTATATTGAACCATCACACATCCATTTTTAATAAATTCTGTCCTTTCTACTCTAAAGGACATGAAAATATATATTGTACTTTTTTCATTCTGCAACCTTGATTTTCTTATTTCTCATAAACTTTCCATGATCTTTAGATCTTTTACAGGGTTTTTTCATACCCTTGTTCTGAAATCTACCTTTCTCCCCTCTTTTCCAGGCGTCTAAAACCATTTTTTTAAGCAGCAGGTACTTCTGTATGTTGACAGGAAGCAGATGGTTGGTCTCCTTCTTACCACTTGAGCCGTTTTACTACAGTTTCAGTGATACAGCAATTGCTGTGTGCTATGGCAGTTGATATTTGTTTCTTTCATATTTCTTTCTATATCTTTCTCAGCTCTATGCATAAAATATACCAACATAAATGTGAATGTTATATGCAAGAACTTAACTCGATCTAAATTTACAAAGCTATATTTCCTTTGAAGTTTCTTATATTCTTTTCACAGAAAAATACGAAGTGAAAGCTTAAAAAGAAAACTGAGATTCTTTAAGGCACTTCTGAAGTTAGTTTCACTAGTAAACATTTCTTTAAAAATTATGCCTCTTTTCATTTTCCTTTTCTAGAACTTTTATAACCAATACTTCTTCATTTTTTATGATTTCCCAGTGTGTGACAGAAATAATCAGTGCTGAAGCAGGCTTCAACATTTAATTGGAAGAAACACTTATTGTTTCATTTTTTAGAGTTCACAAAACCCCAAGACTTATTTTATCAGCTTATGCAGGTTTCCTACATGAATGCATCTTCAAAAATACAAAAGTGCACATTTATTAAACCTTTATTTAGTTCCAAAGGAAGACTTATGTTGATAGCTATTCATTCCAGATATGTGTGCAAATAATAAACAAACTTTTTTGTACTTACCTTTTAGTTTTTCCTATAAACTTTAATGCATTCCATTTTTCTAAAATTGTTTTTCCCTGCCTTTAATACTGTAATCACATTAAGAATTGGCAAAACTCCAGCTAAAGGAACTATAGATCTTTTCCTTCCTTAAGGAAGAGTCCTTAAAATTTAATGGCAACATAATTTAGTTCCCTTTGAAGGCACAGTTGCAAGTGTTTAGAAAACAACTAAGGTTTTGTTATTTGCTTTGCTTTGTTGATAACACTTCCTTAGAAGTTGGGAAATAAGGACTCTTAATATAAAAATTTACTTTCATTTGCAAAACATAACTTTCTTTATCTTCCTAATTGTAGTTTAAATTAACATTTTTAGTTTCCTGGAGCATTTAATAATTCACTACTGTTGCAGAGTCAGCAAAAGAAATAAACTGATTTTTCTCCATAGGTCTCGTCAGATAGACCTGTCCTTTCAAGATGAAACCAGTAGATGTGTCTTTTCAAATAAAAATTTGGTACTGAATTTCAAAAAATTGCAGATGCAGTAGCAGTTACTGTCATGTGTGGCTGCCTTGAAGTCAGGTGAACATCCACAGCCAGTGTGATCTACCTGCATGCCTCTCATGATGGGACCATGGCTTCTGTTTGTAAAAGATGCTTCTGCCTACCAGCAATTAATCTTAAGGCAATTTTTGGTTTTTGTTTGGAAGAGCTAAGTGCACTGGTAAGCTCAGTGCTCTAATACTAATATGATTGTTTCGTTTTCTCCTCCCATTTTATTCAGTTTTGAATGGGAATGCAACTAAGCACAACATATATTTGTAATTTTAAAAAGTTAATGCTTTTTAAGTCACATTTAAACCATTCTTAGAACAGTGGAAGATAAATGATGACTATCCTTGGTGAGGACTGAACAGTTTCAGTAATCCTTACTAATTTGCATAGAAACTGATGGGACATTTTCTTCAAAAAAAAAAAAAACAAAACCAAAAGAAACACTTAAGACATTTCTTTTTAATAACTCTAGCTCCGGATTCATCTTAGGATCTGTTAATGTAAATGCTATAAAGACAACATGGACTTTTCTAAAACTGGAAATAAAAAGAGCTAAATAAAACTTAGGTGATGCATCTGGAAATGTTGAGTCCTCTGCTGGCCTGCTTTTGAGGTAGGTGAGAGGGAATAAAACTCTAGCTCCAGGGCTCTTCTGCCTCAGGTATTATATATATCTTATTCTCACATATGTGAGGTAACATATGCATTTACCCACCCAGTAACATATGCATTTATCCACCCCACAAGCTGTGAAATTAGATTCATTAATTATAGCCATTTTTACTCACTGCTTGTCACAGACTAGTGTACTGCTGTTGTTTTTCTGAAATACTGAGTACATCTCTGAATGGTTGAAGAGCTCTTAAGAGCAGATTGCCCTTAATGTTATGTTTTGCCAATTCTTTATTAAGCCAAGTCTGGGCATTAACTGACAGGTTCACTTTAAAGGAACCTCTGTTTTACACTACAGCTTAGGAGGGAGCCTTAGTGGATTTTTGGTGCTCATAGCCCTTTTCTGCTCCAGGCTGAGTGTATTTTTATGCCTTCAGATGTGTAAAAGTGAAGAAGACAGCTATAAGGCTTAAACCACAGGTCTGTTTTCATAAGGTCTTAGCAAGTGGCTGAATTTTACAGTTTTGTCTTCATCTGCCCTCAAGTTTGAAGTACTGAGCTGATGATGGATCTTATGTATCTCTGGGCATGCTTCAGTGATTATGAAGCTGTCTGTATTTTACTATAGATAAATATAGATAGCTTAATTTTCATTCTGCTCTTCTCAAATGTTCTTTTTCACTGTCCTTTTGCTTTGTTCATCACTCTGAAGGAGCAAATGAGAACTATTTCCCAACAGTTTCTTCCATGGTGCTGAAGAGACCTATAAATAAAAAAAGTTAATCTAGCCAAATCTGGCTAGATTCTCCTTAAGTATACCTAACAATCTCATTAAGGCATTCTTTAGATATCTTGTTTAGGAATTAGAGGTGATAAGAATAACTGAATTTAACACTGAAGACTGTGCAAGGGAGCGTTCTGATGTCTAGGTGAATATTTTGCTCAAGCCTTCTAACTTCCTAATTTTCTCCTTTCATCTTACTACCTGACTAAATCAAAGACAGAAGCTATTGCAAAATAGATTTTAAAATAAATAAATAAATTTTTAAAATCTGTGTAGTGGTAAAAGCAGACTGTTCCTTGGACATTCTCTATCTTTTGTTTATGGCCAAAGCACTGGCCTGAGATTCTGAAAAAACTGATGTATTAGTCCCAGATCTCTGCTATCACCTTACAAAAATACTGTGGCCTCTCCTTTCCTTCTCTGTGAAACTGTAATCCTACTTCAGACTTGGTATTAAAGCATTATCCTCTGGTTTGCCTAATTTGATTATCTTCAAGGCATGAACTGTGTCCTGTTCTGTCTGGTGGTAAAAGCATAGAAGCACTCTCCTGGCTGAGCTCCTTGGCCCTGCAATAAGAAAAAGGATACATACCATATACTGAAGCATCATATTTCATTTTTGCCTCTAGACAGAGATACTCAGTTAAGGCAAGGAAGATATCATTCTGATTAACTTTTACAATTTAATCAGAACTGGAAAATAAAAAATTGAGAGTAATGGCTCATCTTTAGTTGTCGAGGAATCAGAATTAAAATGCATTGTAGCATTAGCAATGGCAAGTAGGTATCTAGAGAGGTTTCCAGCCCAGCAAAGTGTGGGTGCATCACATCCCTTGATTTCAAAGACATATGGATTTTCATCTAGTGAAAATCCCACACCATGCCTGTCTGCATATCTTCACGCACTTCTGAAAACGTAGCACTAAAATGCTCTTTAAATATCAATGAGATGTCAGGGTACACTGCTGATGGTACCAGCTCTTCTCCAATGCCGTAGATGAGGCAACTCGTAAACATTGTAAAACTTGTTCTCAGTGTAGTAAACTCACCTTGACAAGTGGTTAAACAGGACTTTTTCATGATCTGTGGAAATATTTTGAGTATTTGCATGTGAAAAGAAGGGCAACTGTTAGGAAGATTGTTGACATTCATAAATATATTACTTCAGTGAGTGCATTTTTTTAAATTGCTATTATAAACTTTATGACTGTAAAAAATAAGTCCATTTAACGTCTTTTCTCCATATTCTTATGGAAAAAGAGTGGTTAACAATCAAGTTAGCAATTTAGTAATTATTAATTTAGTAAATCTAGTAATTTGGTAATAAAATTCTGCATCAAGGTCACACTGAATAATTAAGAAAGATATTTTCCAGCCTCTAGGCAAGAGAGAAATGTCCATCAGCATAAAAAATGATGCAAGATAAAGTTCAAGTAGAGAAGAAAAGGAAGCATAATTGTTTTAAGCAAAGGAAACAGGAAGCACAATAATTTTAAGCAAAGGAAGCAGGAAGCACAGAAGCTGTAACTTTTGCATTTACATTCTTCTCTTAGAACACCTGTTAATGAATGGATAGTTGTGAAATTTTTGTATTACCTTAGGGATATGGAATAAATATAACACAGGCATATGGGAAGAGTCTTGTAAACAGAAGTTAATTGATTAGATGCCATTTTGTAACAAAAGACATTTATAGGCAATCTCTTGTACAAGTCAATGAGTGCTCTAGCATGAGTAGATAATCTATGAAGCTAGAAGGCATAGTACTGTACTTTATCAAAGAAGATTTCTTACAACAGCCAAGTCTGCATTCTTCTAGTGAAAATTCATCACTACAGTGCTAGTTTCAAAGAGGTTGAGATCTCAAAGCAATATATCAAAATTCTGTATAGGAAGAGGATGATTCTTCACTGTTCACTCTGAACAATTTAAACTCCAGAGTGCGAAAAGCAGTCCTTCTGGTTTTTCTAGTCCTTCTAGTTCTCCTTCTGACTTAACTTTTTATCAGTTTAACTTCAGATGGAGTATAGCCCTCCTGTGCTATGCACTGTTCTTTGCACTGGGACTAACGGTATTAGGAAATCTTTAGAATTAATAGCTTTTCTCTCTAATTTAAGAGTGCAGGTGAAAATGTATAAAGAAGCCAGTGAGCACATTCTTTAAAAGAAATGTGAGTTTTCTCACTAGGAGTCGATTCTGTAATGTAGCAGAATGGTCTCAGCTGCAGCTTTGCAGTTTTTTTCTATAGTGTGATATTGATAACTGTCCTAGGTTACAAAGAAAGATGTATTCTATCACCATCTTCATAAGCTGTTAAAAACCAGTGGGGCAGTGCAACCCATCTCCTTCAGGACTCATCGCTAATAAACTCCAGGGATATCTTCTGTTATGGGCCAGTTTTTGAAACCAGGTGGAGCAGTGTTTTTTATCTCTCCCATGAGCCATGCTCCCTCCAGGGAGATGTCTTCTGTTAATGGGCCATCTAGTCTCGCCCCATGACTGATAAAATTACATCATCCCATTGTGAGATGCTCCTCCCAGAGGGAGGAACCAAGCATTCCATCCGGGATATAATCCAAGATTTCGAACAGTACAAGCAGCCTTTCCCACTGGATTCCCAGAGGACAAGAGCTACATAGCCACCACTGGACTTTCTGAGGAAGACCAGACCTTTCTACAGGATCACTGCCTCAACAGAACCACATCCATCACTTCAGGAGGACTGCAGCCACCATCTTATCGGACTGCTGCTGCTACCCTGACTGACAGGGTGCCAGGTCGTATCTGACTCTGTCAGTTTAAGACAGTGTTTTCTGCTTTTATTTTTAATTTTCCTATTAAAATGCTATTCTGACTTGGTGTCTCCCACTGGTTTGTTTTCAAACTAGTACAATAACATAAAAGGAGAGGTTTTACTTATTAATAAAATTTCATAGATGCTTTTGTCTGCCTTGGACTGTTTCTTCTTGGTCTTGAAAAGCCACCAAAGTATCTACATATCCTTTTCTAGGAACACAAAAAAAGAAGAAAGTCTCCTTGCTAATAAAATGGGAGCACTGAAACTTCAGATACAGATCCCATAATTTCCTCAGTGGTTGAGAATGTCTTAGGATCACAGATGCAGGTGTTTAATAAAACATTCCTAGTGTGACAACTGTCTATAAATTGCCTAAATGCATGTCAGGTAGGGAAGTTTGGGAAGAGCATTGAGTAATAAAAAATCTGATCTGAGTTCAGATTTACCAAACTATTTGTTACTCAAACAGATTTGTTATCAATGCTATATAAGACAAATACATTTTGCAGCCATGTCACANAAGAGAAGAGAAGAGAAGAGAAGAGAAGAGAAGAGAAGAGAAGAGAAGAGAAGAGAAGAGAAGAGAAGAGAAGAGAAGAGAAGAGAAGAGAAGAGAAGAGAAGAGAAGAGAAGAGAAGAGAAGAGAAGAGAAGAGAAGAGAAGAGAAGAGAAGAGAAGAGAAGAGAAGAGAAGAGAAGAGAAGAGAAGAGAAGAGAAGAGAAGAGAAGAGAAGAGAAGAGAAGAGAAGAGAAGAGAAGAGAAGAGAAGAGAAGAGAAGAGAAGAGAAGAGAAGAGAAGAGAAGAGAAGAGAAGAGAAGAGAAGAGAAGAGAAGAGAAGAGAAGAGAAGAGAAGAGAAGAGAAGAGAAGAATGGAGTAGTGTATTGACAATAGTGTCTCATGACAAGATTCTGGCAGCAGGGGAGTGGGCTAGAGAGGCAGTTTCTGTGGGAAGCTGCTGGAAGCTTCCCCCGTGCCCCACAGAGTCAATGCCAGCTGGCTCTTAAGTTAAACTCGTTGCTGGCCAAGACCAAATCCATCAGTAACTGTGGTAGCTACTCTAAGATAATGTTTTAGAGAAGGGGAAAAAAAATGCTACTGTGCAGAAGTAATGACACCCACAGAAGATCATATATTCATATAGTGAGAATATGTGGAAAGAACAACTCTGCAGACACCAAGGCCAGTGAAGAAGGTGGGGAGGAGATGCTTCAGGTGCCCAGTGCTGAGATTCCCCTGCAGCCTGTGGTGCACACCATGGTGAGGCAGAATGTGACCCCGCAACCCCTGGAGGTCTGTGGTGAAACAAAGATCCACCTGCAGCCTGTGGAAGATCCCACAGCCTGAAAGAAGGCTTTGACCTCTGGGAAGCCCACGCTGGAGCAGATTTACCAGTAGGGCTTGTGACCCATGGGAGACACATGCTGGAGCAGCCTGCTCCTGAAGGACTGCATCCATAGAAAGGGACCCACACTGGAGCGGGTCATGAAGAGCTGTAACACATGGGAAGGATTCACATTGGGAAGTTCATGGAAGACTGTTGGGAGCAACCCCATGCTGGAGCAGGGGAAGGAGTCCTCCCCTTAAGGAAGTACTAGCAGTGGAAACAACCTGAGATGAACTGACCGTAATCCCCCATCCCTATCTCCCTGTCTTGCTGGAGAGAGGACAGAGAATTGTGAATAAAGTTAAGCCTGGAAAGTAGGGATGAGTGGGAAGAGGTGTTTTTAATATTTGTTTTACTTCTCATTTTTCTGCTTTGGTTTTGATTGATAATAAATTCAATTAATTTCCCTCAGTTGAATTGATTTTGTCTTGGACAGTAATCAGTGAGTGATCTCTTACTGTCTTTATCTCAACTCATGCACCTCTTGTTAGATTTTCCTCTCCCCTGTCCAGTTGGAGAGGGGAGTAATAGCATGGCTTTCATGGGCTTTGGACATCCATCCAGGGTCAAGTCACCACAAATGGAATATCCAAGTTGGAAGGGGCCTGCGGTAATCATCCAGTACAACTGTCCAGCTGTTTCAGAGCCAACCAAAAGTTAAAGCATGGTATCAAGGCATCATCCAAATGTCTCTTGAACACTGCCAGACATGGGGCTTTGACCACCTCTCCAGATAGTCTGTTTCTGTGTTTGATCACCCTTTCAGTAATGTCCATTACAAACCGCTCCTGATGCAGCTCTGATCCATTTCTACATCCCCTAACACTGGACCCTGGGGGAAAGAGCTCAGCACCTCCCTCTTCCTCGGGAATCTGCAGAGGGCAATGAGGTCAGCTCCAGCCTGTGTTTCTGCAAATGAGACCAGTCCAGGGTCCTCAGGCACCCCTTACAGGACACACTATCCAGCCCTTTCACCAGCTTTGGTGCCCTCCTCTGGACACGGTCAAGGACCAGCACGTCCCTCTCAAACAGAGTGGAGCAGCACAGACATAGCACTCAGGCCTCACCGGTGCTGAATACAGCAGGATAATTTTCTCTCTGACAGTCTGGCTGTGCTGTGTTTGATGCACTGCAGGATGCAGTTTGCCCTGTTGGCTGCCTGGCCACACTGCAGGCTCACAGTGAGCCTGCTGTCAGCCAGCTCCCCAGATCCTGTTCTGCAGGGCTGATTCTCATCTCCAGCCACTCCTCTCCCTGTTTGTACTTGTGTCCAGAGTTATCCACCCAGAGAGCAGAACCCCACATTTGGTCTTCCTAAATTTCATGCCACTGGTGATTGTCCAATGCTCCAATCTATCTAGATACCCTGCAAGGTCTCTTGGGAGAGTCAACATCTCCCAGTTTAATATCATCAGCCAAATTGTGTGTTTAGCCCCTGTATCCACATCACTAATGAAAATATTGAACAAACTCCATCTGGAGCAGAAGAGTGAAGCATCACATTGTGCTGCCAATCCTTTACATTAGCTTTGTGTGTAGATAGATTATCAGCACTGTCCCATGATCTTGTGCACAGACATGCTTTATTTTCATTTAGATCAGCAGGAACACCTAATACAATGCTTACTTGGACTGTTTGCATTGTGTAGGCAGATAGGTGATCAGACTACATTAGAATGGCATAGGGAGGTGATGTGTTACTTATAAAATTAACTGTTGCATAGACTGCATTTGAATAATTTTAAATTAATTAATTAATTAAAATAAATAAATTAATTAAATTTGAATTAATTAGAAGGTGGGGTAAGTGTACATAAGTTTATATCATCAGTGTGTTTTGTCATGTAATTGCAGTACCACTTGCAAACCCCCAACTACCCTATTCTAGGAACGGAGTTTCAATATCATGCACTGAGAAATGTTGCTTCCATCTGCAAGACCAAAAACCAGCATCCCCTCCAAAAACAGCAACAAAAAAGCAACACTGGTCTAACCAGGGATCTTTGATAGTTTTGGAATAATATTAATAAGCAGAAAGTTATTAGACCACTGATCTGCCCTGGCCAGAGACTGCAGTGATGAAAATTGTAAATTAAACATAAGGTAAAGAGAGCTCTAAATATGAATCTCCCCATATTTTCTTTCTTGTAAGTTATTGTTATGTATGTGTGTCATTTGGGAGTCAATTAATCAAACAGAATGTGAACTCTCTTTTGTTCTTCACTGTGCCCAGGACCAGGTTGCCCTGTTAATGTAAGGAACCTTCCCAGCACCTGTCTGTTTGAAGAAACAGATGATACAGAGGATGGCAGCACTGATCTTTTTGAGACTGCTGGGGCTGTGTCTCTGGTAGAATGCACAGAAGGGACCTGAAGTTGTGTTTAAATGTTGAATTTGAATATAGTGACTGAGCCCGCAATAGCAGGAAAGACAACCACATGCAGTGCAGGCTGAGCACTACTGTATTTGCTGATGTCTCTGAATAACTTAGATAATCCTGAGATTGCCAAGTCATTATTGAGGGTTTGTGAGGTCTCTGCTACAGTTTAAAAAGAAAATAAGACACCTGCTATATTAGAAGAGAATACTAGAAAATAATAGAAAGGTATTTATGCCAATCAGTATTTTTATTTATTCATTTACATTTAAAATAAAACAGTGATATTTGTCTAGAGCTCTTGGAGCAATGACAAGCAATATGATCAATGAATCGTTGCAGGGCTGAAATTACTTTTTCAGCAGAAACACAGCTACCCTCTTCTTCTTTTGCCATGGCAGGAAGCATTATTCTGCTAAACTTACAAGCTACTACAATACTGGAGCTCTAAGTAGATGCCTACATTTTCTTTCTAATGCTTTAATGCTTTTGAAATCCTGGTGTTTGCTTCTTTAAGAAAATGGTTTTTGGGGATGTTTATGGTTAGGACTTTTATTAGGCATTGGAGACTTCTGTTTCCATGGTTGTTTGTAAACAAACCATGAATAGAAGAATGAAAATACATTCAAAATTCCACAAATGAGAAGTGTGCCAAAAAGGGAAAGAACAAAATTATATGCATTCATAAGAAATAATAATAGTTCTGTAAGGGATTTGAATAAAGGCTTCATTGTTTAGTAGCATATCTGCTATTTTCAAACCACTTCATTTTGTTAAATATAAAAGGTCCTTCTCCCCATTAGCCTTATCTTGCTGTCTTTCCTCTGACACTACCTGCCCAGACATCTCAACACACATCAGGGATGCAGAAGAAGCACCATCTCTGTTTTAAAGATGGAAAAGATGATGCACAGAGAGATTACAGAGACAGATGTTATACACTTTGTACTCACTTATTGGAAAAAATAATTCCTAAAACCTGAGGTATTTCAAATGTTCATGCTTAAAAAAGTTAAAATTTGGGGTTCTTAGGTTTCTCTAGAACTCTTAGTTCTGAGTGCTAGAGATCTCTGAATGGATTGTGAACTGTTACACTCCAGAAGTCCTAAGCTTTGGCTGTGTCCAGGTTAAAGTTGTGCATATTATCCCATGGGAGGGTTCTAATAACTAAAAGTGAAGTGGTACTGGTCACTGTACTTGCTTAGACTAGCTCTCACCTCTGGCTGATCCAGGAGGAAATTGATACAGAGAATGAAAGTGGATGTGTCAGGATTACTTGAGGAGACTGCCCTTGGGATTTACAGCACCTGACTCTGGGCCCTGAAGTCTTCCCGAGCACTGGCCTGTGACTGTGTGGATACTCCTGGTCTTTCTTTTTTCTCTAGTCTTTCTTATATATGGGTCATCATGGGTGCAAGAGGAAAAACCACGAAAATGCAGGATAGTTGCAAGAAAAGGATAAGGATTAAAACCTGTTGGGACCCTGTTGCTCCAGTCCAAGATGGGGAAGAAAGTTACCATGACATAGAAGATGTCTCCCTCTGTGCAAGGAAAGATTTTGAAGTTGATAATAATACTAATATTAATATAAACAGTAACAAAACCACCACCACCACCACCAATAAAATAACAACAAAAATAGTAATAATAGCAGCAGGGCTTTATTAAAAAGAAAAAAGCTTTTGTCAGGTGAATTAAACCTGTGAGCACTAAAGATCTATTGAGCAAAAGCAAGAATAGAAAAAAAAAAAGCCAAAATATTGAGAAAAGCTTCCTAACATGCAGCAGTGTTACCATGACAACAGGAACTTAAAATTTCTCTATGTGAAGTTGCTCCCTTTTCTGTCTCATTCACTTTGCAAAGTAGTAAAGGCAAGGGAGAGTTCTCAGGGATGATAAGTATTGATTGCAAACTCAAAGAATCTCCTGAAATGCTTTATAAACCTCTATGATGAAGTTTTACATCCATGCTGAAAAAATATGGAACAACCCTTTTAATGCTTTACTGAATCTTTAGCTTGACATCCTCTGAAAGATGCCATACAGTTTCTAAAGTAATAATTTTCCCTAGATTAGAGATGCATGATAAGGGTTTATTAGCTATGCAGCTCTCAGTAGAAGGGAACAGCTGAAATTTTTTAGACATAAAAGCTGTGTAAACACACAGGCTGGTGTTTTTATTGTTGACCATTCTATGCTTCTTCTAGACTAGATTTTTGTGCAATATTTATCTTAAAATAGGAAAACCTCTACTGAAACAGTTTATCCACTAATAGAGTGAGAGACATAATGCCACACAACTCAGAGGAGCTGCCTTTGGCAGCTGTTTCACATCTTCTGCAGTGTACTGATCAACACTGTTGCTTACAGAGGAGCTTAAGAAAACATACCAACAACTACAAATGCTATGTCACAGCCTTTCTACATAAGCTTAACTAGGACTAGAAGAACACTTCCAAAAGAGATTAATAGAGAAATCCCCCCTTAGGTTAGCTCCTGACTCTTGAGACAGAAGGTCTTTTTTACTATAATCAGCTGAGGGAATCCATGAAGAAAGCAGTTATTTTCTTTACTTAATTGAGATACAAAATCTGACATAAAAAAACCCAGATTACTTAACTGATTGCAGTGGACCTATAATTTCTCATTAAATTTGTAGCTTCTTTACCCTTTCAGACAAAAATCAGGAAACTAAAGTATGTTCCAAATGAGCAACAAATTATACAGTCTGCTAAATTCTGGTTCAATTGCAGCAAACCAGGTAATATGGTGATTTTTCTCCTGCAGTCTAATGATGTAATTTATTAATTTAGTTGGGAAGTTCCTTACTAATTTCTCTATGTGAACCTCTCTGGTGATGAGCAATGCAGAGTTTCATCCCTTGGAGAAGAACAGTGGGTGGGAAGGGGCCTTGGTCCCAAATCAGGTGGTGTGAGAGTGACTGCCAGACAGGAAAATTTCCTTAACAGCTGTCATTACACCTCTGTCTAGGTCACAAAGATCTGGGAAAAAAAAAAAAAAAAAAAAAAAAGAGAGAATATCATGTTAAAATTTTGGCTAGCTGCACTGTTAAAAAAAAAAAATTTTATTCCAAGTTTTTATTTATTTTTATAATATTTATGCCATAAAAAGTTATACCAAAGAAAATTCAAACATGTGGTTTCCGGAGCAGAAGGAATTTTGTCTTTCTAAATTCAGGGTGTTTCTACAGCATGTGTTTGGTGTGTCTGGTGGTTTTTTGTACAGA
>VZRF01002086.1:113281-211525 GCA_013396875.1 Vireo altiloquus
TCAGTGTTTATGTGCTGTATGGCTTGTTCACACACTTCTGTCTTGGAAAGCCCAACCTGATGCATGGGAAGAGTAGTCCCAACTGTGTGCTGCTAAAATGAGTACTACTAACACTGTGAGAGAACATTCATGCTTGGAAAGAAGCAAACTGTGAGGAGATCTTTTATTAATCTGGAAAACTTCTAAGCCCTTACTTTAAATCTCCTTCTTATATAAGTACCCTTTTTGTAGCGTTAGGAGCAAACACATCCAAATGATGTTATTTGAAAACTCTCTGGAACGCTGGGTTTGCGTCTTGCACAAGAATAGAAAAAGTATGTAAATAAGAAAAGGAGACTAGGAGACCATTTTATTTAACCTAGGATTTCAAAGAAGCTGTAGTTTTTCAGAAATACCATCTTCTTGTGGAAATGCTTTTATGCTGTAAACACATTATTTTTTAATTGTGCAGTATCAGTATTTCTCACCTGGGTCTTTTTTTTCAGGAATGTCAATGGTGATTCACAGTAATGGACTGATTTAGTCTGAAGAGGACCTCAATTGGGTTTTTCAGTGTCTCCCATGATGGAGATCCCACAGCCTTTATATTCAGCTCCAGTCTTTGTTTACCCTGCTGGTGAGGAGTTAGTTCCTTGTATCCGTTTGGACCTTATTTCTTGTGCTATAACTTGTGGCTCTTGCTCCTTATCCTTCTGTTCTGCACTTCCAGAAAGTGTGTGGCCAATTTGCTCTGTAACTCACAATGTATTAGGTAGTTGAAGTTAATATTTAGATCGCTCAGCAGCTGCCTTATGCAGGTCAATCACACTTTTCATTCCCACCTTGTTTGTTGTGTGCTCCCAGCCCTGGTTGCCTTAGGAACCCTCTGCCAGGCTCGTTTCAGTGTAGCAGTGTCTTCCTGTTTCCTGGGGACATAAAACTGGAGGAAGGGCTCCTGATTTAGGCTCACAAGTGCTGTGACATGAAGTCTGAAGGATAGTTCCTTCCGTGTTAGCCTGCCTGTGCCTGTCCTCTCTGTTAGCTTTCTTAGTTAAACATATCGTGCTTCATAACCATTACAGAATACCGTAAGATTCACATAGACATACACCTGGTATATTGTGGACAGGCTTTGCTGACTTGGTTTAAAATGTCCTGCATCACCTGAATGACAGTAGAAATATAACAGTTATTTGCAAATATGCCTTCAGCTTCCTGCTGACTGACACTCCCCAGTGAACAGGACAGTGGTGCCATATGGCATTAATGCATGACATTCCCTCTGGACCCACTTCAGGACCTGTCCATGCTCTTTTGACCTGTTGCCCCTATTGCTTCAGGTGGCTTGAAGGCAGGAATGGTGGAGACAGCAAGGCCATGACCTTGTGTTCTGCGAGCCAAAGCACATGTTGCAGGGTGGTAAGAAATACTTTTCCTTCATTCAACCTGAGTCTGTAAGTATGTGTCATGCCACAGAATGTGTGTGGCAAAAGTGTATATTTTTCTACTGAAAAACAATGCATGCTGAAAGTAGTTTAGAAGACAGGGAGATTGGTAATTTCAGATTCTCTAGTTGTTGCTAAATATAGGCTATGGCCTCTAGAGAGCTGAGGAGTTAGCTTGCTGGCTCTTGTTATGTCTTGCTATATTTTCCTCCTTCTGTTGTGCTTTTCTTGGTGACAGGAGTGTATCAGAGCTGACAACAAAATATTGCAGTGTAGATCAGTATAGAAATTTCTTCTTTGGGTAGAGGGGATAAAAGGGAAGACAAAAAATTAGCATAAAATCCCTGTATTGTTGAGATCCAGGAAAAGTTAACATTAAGAAAATTTCCATTTTGCTGTGGCTGGAAATAAGAGAGTTATTTTGCTGGAGCTGCAGTGTAATCTTCTGTTAGAACATACCTTTTAAATAAAAGAAAATCCTTTATCCTTTTTATCTTCTCTTCCTGATATTACCCGTAATTAACATTGCTATATAGTTTTAGATGAGGCCACAAGTTTTACATTGAAAGACTGCTCATTTCTTCTTATAAGCATGCCATCGATAATATTTTGACACTAGGTATGGCATAATTTTGAAAAACTTGCAGGAAGTTATAGCAGATGAGGGACCTTTTCTTCCCACAGAGGGCAGTGTTTATTTGCTGAACAATTTATCATTTAGTGTGTGCATTGTTATACAATGTACCCTTTCCACAGGCAAAGAACAGAAAAGGACACTGCAAATAAGTCCTGCCTTTGGTTCTTTCTCTTTTTCAGTACTATTGCTGGGAACATAAATGTCTTTTTAATGAAGATTAAAAAAAAAAAAAAGAAATAAATGTTTTCCATACCACAGAATTTCAGACAATGAAAGACGTATTCCTTCCTATAGTAAAAATCCAACTTGTTGCTGGAAATGTATCGACATGTTTAAACCTCCCAAAATTATTGTACAACCTTCTTTCCTTTCACATACAGGTACACAGTGTCACCCTTTTCATCAACAAAAAAATTAGTAAACATTATAGTGTTCTTTACTCAAGTACATCAAGATATAAAGGCTCAGCTTGCCAAGTTTTATGTTTAAGTTTAGGTGGTTAAGGTCTAGGTAACATAAGTTTAGTCAATTGGGGCGTCTTACAGAAAATGAGACTATCAATTTAGTTGCAGTTATGGAATTAGTTATTTGGATAACTTGTTAAATATAGCAACACCACCACCCAATCCTCTCACATCCCCAAAATGTTGTAGTGAAAATAAAGCAATAAAGTACAATATTTGCATGATGCATGGACTGTTTTCAGAGGTTCTATCTGATCTGGATAAGGTCTAGAGCTAAAGTGCTCTCTGAAAGCCTTTACTTCAGTGAAATTGCCTAAAACCCCAAGATCTTCAATGTAAAAATGCAGTAGTAATATTTCTGCATGCTATTTTATTTGGGGATCAGTTACCAGATGGTAGAAAGAACTTTTCTGTATCTTAATGCATCTGTTTTTCTTAGCTGCCCATTTATTACAGACTATTCCCTGAAATTTACTTACTACTGCTTAAATGAAAGAATTGATTGAAAAAGGAAAAAATTAAATGTCATGTAGAAACTTGAAAGTAGAAATTGTTTTGCAATTTTGTGCTGTGCAGTAGAACAGATTTTAATTTTTGTATTGACTTTTAAATTATAAGAGTAATTTTAATTTTTCAACCTCTTTTTTATTTGCTTTCATTTATTATTACTGTTGTTGTTATTGTTATTAGTATTATTAGTTTAATATTATGATTATATATTTTACAATCAGGTGACATAAACCAAATGATAGATATAGGTGCTCTGTGAATTGTTTTCTTTCTGTTTCTATATTCCCCACTACTTTCGGTATGAATAATGAAAACCTTCACCATGGGGAAAAAATAATAGCTTGGAGACTCTCAGTTCTAAAGGAATAAATAATAATTTTTTTCAGTATGTCTTGTAAAAGGTTGGGTATTTCTTTTTCATTTTTTTTTAAAAAAAAGACATAATCAGAAAATTGGTCTTCTAGTTTGTGCTCATGTTCTTCCATGCTGAAGATAATTGAATAGGTTACAGAGTGGAAGATAAAAAATATGTTGGTAGATGGGTGAAAAATCCAGAACTTAGAGGGTTTTTTTAAACACAACTTTAAAAAAATCTAATGGCTAAGGTACTATTTTAGTTGGAAATTCCTTCTCAAATATCAGGAATTACGTGAAATAATGATTCAACAAATCACTAAAATTATCTTTGTCACCAAAAGCCCATATGTGGGAGAAAGAGGAATTATTTTAATTAAAGCAATCAAAGACAATGAAATAATTTTCAGCTAAGTGCTGATTATCTATGCAGTTTTGTTGACTTCAGTTCCCGATTGTTATGCTAGCCGAAGAGAGAGACCTTGGTGTCATTCTTCAGTCAAAAATGAGGGGTCAGCAAGGGCAAATGCAGGCACCTGCACCTGGGGAGGAGCAACCCCAGGCACCAGCACAGGCTGGCGTGACCTGCTGGAAAGCAGCTCTGCGGAGAAGGAGCTGGTGGACAGCAAGCTCTCCATGAGCTATCAGTGCCCTGGTGACCAAGGCCAGTGGCATCCTGGGCTCCATTCGGAAGGGCACAGCCAGCAGGTCTGAGGGAGGTGATCCTGCGCCTCTACTCAGCCCTGCTAATGCTGTATTTGGAGTGCTGTGTTCAGTTCTGGGCACCTCAGCACAAGACAGACATGGAGCTCCTGGAGCGGGTCCAGCGGAGGGCAACAAGATGATTGAGGGACTGGAGCCTCTCTCTTAGGAGGATAAGCTGAGGGAGTTGGGCCTGTTCAGCCTCAAGAAGAGACAACGGAGAGGGAACTGCATCAATGTCTTATGAGTACCTGAATGGAGGGTGCCAAGAGATTGGAGCCACGTGGTGGTGCCAAGCAGTAGGACGAGAGGCAATGGGCAGAAATCAAAGCACAGCAAGTTCTGCCTGAATAAGAACTTCTTTACTGTGCAGGTGACTGCCTGCTGGAGCAGGCGGCCCAGGGAGGTTATGGAATCTCCCTCACAGATATTCTCAAGAACCCTCTGGATGTAGTGCTGTGCAACAGTGCTCTAGGATGAAGCTAGAGCAGGGAGGTTGGACAAGGTGACCCACTGTGGTCCTTTCCAACCTCACCTCTCTCTGTGATTAACTTCAGTTAATGTTTTGGCCTAACAGAGTTAGTGGGAAAGTCTTGCTTTCTCTGCCTTTCTCATTCTCGCTTTTCTTAGGAGAAGATTGTTGCTCAGGATTTAATCCTGAGAGTAATTTTGACGCACTGGAGTGAGGTAGACCAAACACATGGTGGTGGGGCCGGCAAACATCCAGTTATGCAAATAAAATGTGGGAGTGATGATATGAAGAAGCTTGCTCTGTCTAGCCAAGCTGCTGAATCCAGTCGTGAACAAGAAAAGAAGGTGGAGAAGCCTGAACAGAGACTGATATTGTAGTGATGGATAAAACCTCCAGTTGTGCAGTACTCAGATGAAACTCATGCATGTCCTCAATTAATGCGTATTTTGTGACTAAACGTTGAGATTGTTCTGCCACAGAGGCTGCTCTCTAATATTTAGGAGAGATCTTCAATCTCATCTTTTCCAAGTAACATCAAGAAGGAATTGTATAAAAGGAATGCTTGATCACTCTCTCCTAGAGAAGCCCACATGAATTTTTAAACTTACTTTAAACCAGTGAGGTGTAATAATTTACAGGATGGAGGGTGGTGGATTGAAGCAAAACCACATTCAAAAGGCAAATAAAGTCAGAGGTGCTTGGTAGCTACAGCACTGGTGAGGTGGTTGTAACAGAAGAACACAGGTGTACCCTGTCTAACAGGTGCTCCAAGCAAGAAAGAATTAAGCAGATGGGCATGGTGATGGTGCATTACTTCAGTGTAACAGAGCTGTAAAACAGTGCTTTCAGGAGATGTCAGTGGAACGTCTGATGAAGAATTACATAGGCGAGATCTGATGTGTGCAGGGGAAAAATCCTAGAAAGTCAGAACGGTGATGATGAACTTGCACAACAGATCATGCAACAGTTGCTGTTTGAGGCAATTTCCTTCTGCTTCAGTTCATTCCCATGTGTGTTTTTGCCCTTCTTTTTATAGCTTGCATACAGCTGTTCCTAAACATTGAAGAATTCAGTTCTGAAGCCTCTGTAAAGGCATGTCACATCCTGTCTGTCTCTGGTTGATAAAGAAGCTGTCACAAACAGCCTTGAGGAGGTAGACTGCAGTAGAAATGTCAGAACAGAACTGGAGAGTTAGACCAATTCCATATTCAAGGAGATGCATCTTTATAAAAAAATTTGAAGCATAAAGCTTTATTTTCCAAATGTCCTTGCTCAGTCTCGTAATTCATCATTTTCATTGACTTCCTTAGAAGGTGAACATGGTGTTGGCAGGACTCTTTTGAAAGAAATGTTGTCTTGACACAGGTCTTGCATTTACTTGCCTCTTTATGCTGGTAACAGTGGCAAATCTGTAAGCCTGGGGGAAAAGTGGGGCTTTTTAGGAAAAAAGGAGCTATTCTCCTGAGCATGAGTTAAATGCTTTATGTACTCTTGAGAGCACTGTTGTTCTGGTCCATATTCTAGAATGAATTTTCTCTGCTAAACTGGAGAATGGAATTGCATATCAAGTGGAAAACTGTGCAAAGAGTTGTAATAAGGAGCTCATAAAGAGCAGTATTGAGCTCATTTTAGAAGTTGAATGCTGGTTTGCCAGATAACCTTTCTGGAGTCTTGCATTTATTAATTCTGTCTCCATTTATGCTGGTTAATGGTGTAACACAAGTGTATCTTCTGTTTTACTGTTGGTGCTTTCTCTGAGGGTCATTTTAAAGGTATCAGTCCATCCACAGGATGTATGGATGGTATGTCACCTTTTTTATCTCAACATTCATGTGGATTGTATCCCGATGCTAGTTGGAAACTTCACTAAAAATAAAAAACACTAGACCAAAAACATAGTAAAAGCACCTTGGTTTGAGAAATAAGGTCTTGGATATTCCTTAAGGCTCTCTCCTGCTTTTTCTCATTGCCTGTCTTGCCTGTTAAACAGTGTTGCTGTTGACAAAATGTGGAAGGTAAAAGTTGATGTGTAGGTAATGTATTCCAGTACCTGCATATGCTCTTGAGTGTTAATGAAACAGTCTAAGTGAACACTCTTTGTCATTACAGGTGGAATAATAGGATGACATGGAGACCTCTCAGTAGATCTTTCTGTAGTTGTAGGAAAACAGGACACAGATGTGATGTATTCTTCTGTTCAGTGCTATTTTCATTGATTGGAGTTGATGCTAGTGGTTAATACTCCTCTACTGCACACTTCAGCTTTTTTAATATATTAAAAACTATCAAAGGTACTTAAGTTACATTAATGACTGAAATGATTTAGATTGGCAGGCACCTCAATGGATACTCTAGTTCAATCCTTAGTTTAAAGCAGGGTCAACCTAGAGCAGGTTGCCCCAGTCAATGTCCAGTTGGGTTTTGGATGTCTCTTGGTCTGCCCAGAGAGTCTGTCTTTTCTGTGGGTGTTGTTCTGTGCTTGTCAGTGTTTGCTGTGGGAATAAATTCTCATATGTTTAAACATATGTTGTCCTGACACTGAATACCTCTCGAAAGAGTGTCTCAACCTCTCTTTACTGCCTTTCATCTGGTATTTATACTGGTCTTATCAGTAAAGATCAAGGCTAAAGATAGACAAACTCAACTTCTTCCATGTCTATTATCACCAGATTCTCTGCCTCACTCAGCAGAAGGCCCATATTTTTTGTAGTCTTTCTTCTGCCTTGCTTTTTCCAGACAGCGTTCTTAAACTGACATAAGTCTCTAGCCATGCTGATAAGTTGTATTAACTTCAGCAATTTTGAAGAACGCATTGTGTAATCAGCCAGCTTGCTAGCAGTTTAAAAAAAAATGCACAGAATGATTTTTCCTCCCTCTATATTAAAGTATAGGTGCTTGATTTTTAAGAATTTATGTGACTTGCTGGTTTTAGTTCTGTTTTTCATACTTTTAACAAGAAGAGCTATGAAGTAAAGAGCTACAAAAAATATTTCTGTGATGTACTGAAAACTTAAAATGCTTTTCATCTTGTCTAAGAGCAGTTAATATCCTTGTGTTTAAAGATGCAACTTGGACAGTAGTGTAAAATTATGTTATATCATGAGTATTTACTCCTTTTTGTTTCTTCTGAAGGATGTTAACCTACAAATACCACTTAATGTGGTATAGAGTGCATGGATGGGTATTCTTTTTTATTGTGTTTTGATTTGTGTTTTATTTTTAATCAACTTACCATACTGAGAGTTGTGTGACAAGGATGCAATACTTGCTAGAGATCTGGTTTTGGAAAAGCTTTGGATGTGCAGTACTAGCCAAGTTCTTGTTTCAAGGACTTGCCTATAAAAGTGTCCCATAGGAGGTATTTTTGACTGTGTCCTGAAGCAAATAACTATCATATATGTCTAGAGTTTGATTTTAATCTCAAATCTTGAGTGGAAAAATCTTGTGCTACCTTAACAGCTGTTTAGATAGAGGAAAAAAATAACTTGTGTGTTTCAGAAGAAGAGTAAAGTTCATTATTTGTAATCAGCAGCATACTCTAATAAAACGGTGAAGACAATTGATGGCTGAGTAAATTTGTACTAGGCTTGTTGTCTTTGATACAATAGAAGCTATTGCTAAATCTCTGGGTACACTTTTGCCACAGCTGTTTCCTCATCATTTTTGTAGCCTTTGACTGAAAATATTTTGGGGATAAGAGGTCTTCTATCTGCATAAGCTTGTTAGAGGAGCTCATTTCCACTGTATTCAGGCTTTACTGCTGACATAACCCTCAGAGTTCTAATCTGCATGCAAGGCTGCTCTAATTGTAGTGGAACCTGAAATTAGACTAGGTGGTTCTTACTTAGAAAGATGGCTGTTTCTTTTCATAAGTTTTTGTTTTAGTTAAGAGCTTGATGGAAGAAATCTTGATTTTTAATATTCTTTGAAATTTTGTCTGCACGCTGGCATTTACCTTTTCTGTTTGTATTGTTCGCTCTTTTTGCTTGTATTTGACATGGACGATGCTACATTATGACTTTCTGTCTGTGAACGGATGTACCAGTAAAAATTACAGATAATGCTAAAGGCACAAGTAATTTTCTTGCTACAGAAATAGCTAGGTATCTTTTCTGAGCCATTGCTCTAGTATCACTCCTCTATTTTTGACAAACTCAAGCATTTTATCATCTTAAATTAAATGAATTCTAAATAAAGGATAAAAATACTACTGATGAGACTAGAAATAAACTTCCACAAGGCTTTGAGCTCAGCAAGAAGGTTTTGTAGTACTTGTCAAAGTCACCCCTGTAAAAATTATAGAATTATTTGAGTTGGAGAGTTCCTTAAAGATCATGTTGATCTAACCCCCCTGCCATGGGCAGGGACACTTTCCACTATACCAGGTTGCTGAGGGCTTCATCTAGCCTGGCCTTGAACATTTCCAGGGATGGGGCATTCACAACTCTGGGCAACTTGTTCAATGCCTCACCACCCTCACAGTAATGATTTTCTTCCTAATATCTAATCTAAACCTACTCTCCCATTTTAAGCCATTTCCCCTTGTCTTGTCACTACCAGCCCTTCTAAAAAGTCCCTTTCCATCTTTCTTTCCATCTACCTCTGCACTGTAATAGGCTCCCTCTAGGTACTGGAAATGTGCAATTAGGTCACCCCAAACCCTTCTCTTATCCAGACTGAGCAGTCCCAGTTGTCTTATTCTTCCTTTGTAGGAGAGGTCCTCTGTCCCTCCTCTAGGCTCACTCCAGCAGGTCCATGTCCTTCCTGTGCTGGGACCCCAGGGCTGGATGCAGAGTTCCAGGTGGGGTCTCACCAGAGCACAGCAGAAGGGCAGAATCCCCTCCCTGCCCTGCTGCCCACACTGCTTTGGATGCAGCCCAGGACACGTTTGGCTCTCTGGGCTGGGAATGCTCATGGCTGGGTCATGTCCAGCCTCTCATCCACCCAGTCCTTCTCACAGGGCTGCTCTCCATCTGTTCATCCCCAGCCTGTGCTGATACCTGGGCTTGCTGTGACCCACGTGAGGCACCTTGTAGTTGTTCTTGTACCTTGTGCCTTGGTCTTGTTAAATCTCGAGATTCCCATTTTTTGAGCTTGTCCACGTCTCTCTGGATTGCATCCCACTCTGTTTTGACAAGTCTAGCCATTGGAGGTGAGTGTGCTGGTTTTGTCTGGGGTAGAGTTAATTTTCTTCACGGTGGCTGGTATGGGGCTCTGTTTTGGGTTTGCGCTGAACGCAGGGTTGATAATACCAAGATGGTTTTGTTATTGCTGAGCAGGGTTTACAGAGAGTCAAGGTCTTTTCTGTTCATACTGCCACTCTGGTGAAGAAGTTGGGGGTGCGTGGGAGCTTGTGGGGAGACACCACCAGGACATTTGACCCAAACTGACCAAAGGGATATTCCAGACCGTATGACGTTCTGCTCAATACATAAAGCTGAGTGAAGAAGGAGCATGTTTGCAGTTACAGCTTTTATCTTCCCAAGTAACCATTACATGGGATGGTGCTCTGCTCTCCTGGAGATGGCCAGCTTAGCTTTTGTGACACAGATAGGAACTCCTGTGCTTTGACAGGTTTTGATTGAAATAGTTTTTTTAAGTACAAGAAACAGCAAATGTCTGGTATCTCTTTCCATAGTAGAAGGTGATGATGAAAAGGTAGAAGACATGTTGAACCTGTGTTAGGATAGTATTTCAGAGTAAACCTACTAGACTTAACGGCTTCAGGAAAAAAAGGTCCAGTGAGCACATCCAGGCTTTCATGACTCTTTCTCTGAAGTCTTAAGCTCAGAGGAGAGCTGGCCATCTGTTTTAGGCTGATTATAACTGTCAGTGTTTAAATAACTTCATTGTGTGCCAAAATTTTGAGTCTTGTGTACCAGTTGAGCTGAGCAGATGCAAAGAATAGAAAACAGAATCAAAAGCGCTTTGGCAATCTGTATGAAAATAAAGTGTTTATGAGCTAAAGAAAAGTTACTGTTTTGCACCTCATGCCCATTAACACTTTCAATAAGTTTGAATCATTCATTATGTGAGATTTCCTGATTGTGAGACAGTGTTACCGCTGTATGACAGATTGTGCTGAGGAGGAAGGTAAGGGTTTAACTCAGTGAGGCAATGGATTGAAGGAAATTCAGTATAAACAAACTTGACTGCCAGTGGAATACTCGATGCACGAAACAGACTCTAAAAACTGATTTAATAAAGGGATTGGATCAGGCTGTAATTTGGGAAACGTGAAGTTGATGTAGCATGTTGACATAGCCTGGCAGGTTGTTTTTTTTTTTTTTTTTTTTTTGAGGTTAAGTTTCTTTTCAGACACCAGGTAGTAGTTTCCACAGCATGCTGGGTATCTGGTGTTTCAAATTTGGTGTTGAATACGTACAATTGCTGTGAAGAAGCAGATAATATTAAAAAAAAATTATTTTCAAAGCTGGAATGAATATAGGTCTGGACTCGCTTATTTTTGAACTCCAGTTGTTTCTGTATGAAAGCAACTGTTCTTAAAGGTGATTTTTTTTTTTCTTCATAGAAAATAAAAAGAGGAGCTTTTAGAAGTCTCTTATGTGATAATTTGTCTGCTTAGAATTGGAGGAGATTGTTGGTACTTGTATATGAAAGATTAAAGGAAACCTATTTTAAGAAACAGCTTGTCTGTTGCAGTATTTCTTGTGCCAGAGGTTTACTTGAGCAGTATCAGGAAGCAAATGGTTTGCCATGGATTTGAGATTTAAAACTGATGATGCTGGTTATTATCATTAATTTTTGATGTCTGTAGATGGCTACTGGTTACCACTCCAAAATTTGAGATTTCTCATACTTGTGCAAACACTATACAGTTGGACTTCTGAAACTTCAGGTGTAAAAAGAGTTGCCTTTTTGTTTTGTTTACAGTTGCAGGTGGGATGTCAGGGATTATTGGTATGAAAAGACAAAAGAGAACTGCAAGACTGCTGGGTGTTTCACCTGAGAGTGCCCTGGGTAGTTAACTCATAGTTATGGGGGGGATTTATCTTCCCGATTTGTATCTTTGGAGCGTGTGTACTGCTCATAACAATTCAGGGGTGTCATTATCAAGCTCTGACACTTACCACAGTGCCTTGGGCACAATGGAGATCTTGTGTGGCAGAGTGAAAGAAGGGCTTTTACAGCACTCACACTGAGGAGAAATTAGATTTTTGCATAAGTGTGTTAGTAAAGTCAAACATAACATCTTGGCTATGTTGGATTTTGCAGTACTAAGAGCTGAAATCAGATATGTCTATATTCTGACCATTTTTCAGAGAAGGGTCCCTTGCAAGTAGGTCATGGGGGGACTGCTGTTCAATTTTTCTGGATTTTGTCAAATCACTGAAATGGGTAATATTCTATCTGTCCTGTCAGGAAGGTGATTCAGATGTTTTTCACCCATAGTGGAAAGTTAGAAAATTACTTCTCACTTAAACCTAGCAAAAATCTCCTTGAGTTACTAATTCTTCAAAAGTTGAGCAAAATACTCTGATGGTGAAGTAGTTGGGGAGTGATAGTGGAGGATTGAGTATGTTGCGTTGCATTCTTAAAATGATGTAAATGTTAGTGAAGTGCTAAGTAGCAGCCAATGGTATCTTATGGAATCTCAGAACAGTTAGTTTTGGTAGAGACCTCTGGAGATCATCCAGTCCCACCCCCCTGCCAAGGCAGGGTCACCTAGAGCAGGTTACACAGGAACACATTCAGGTGGGTTTGGAATGACTCCAGACAGGGAGACGCCATGACTTTCCTGAGCAGCCTGTTCAGTGCTCTGCCATCCTTCAGTGTAAAGAAGTTCTTTCTCATGTTAAGGTGAAACTTGTTGTGTTTTAGTTTATGGCCATTGTTCCTCATTCTGTCTGTGGGCACCACTGAAAAGAGTCTGGCACCATGCTCTTGGCACCTGCCTTTGAGATACTTGTGTGCATTAATGAGGTCCCCTTTCAGTCATCTCCTCTCCAGACTGAACAGACCCAGCTCCTGCAGTCTCTCCTCATGAGAGAGATGCTCCAGGCCCCAAGTCATCTTCGTGGCCTCTGCTGGACCCTCTTCAGTAGCTCCTTGTCTGTCTTCAACTGAGGAAACCAGAACAGGAACAACCTGCGCTTCAGAAGTGGCTTCCATTAGGGCTGAGCACATGGGAAGGTTCACCTCCCACCTTACATGGATAGGATTTCACATCCATAGACATATTTCTAGATATTCTTGCTCTTGTTCAAATTCTTGAAGTAGATTTCTGTGTTGAGTTTTCAGGAACGAAACAAAGAGGTGGTGGAGTATCCCGTGTCAGAAGCTGTATGGACGTGGTCCTGCACAGCTGTTTCTAGTTAGCTCTGTTTGAGCAGGGCAGTTGGACCCAGTGGTCTCCAGAAGTGACTTCCAACCCTGAATGATCACTGTGTCAGTCTGTGGTTTACGTGATCAGGTATTATAAGAATAGTGTATGTGGTGATTTATTGAAACTTTGGAAAACTTCTGGGAAACGGCACGTGTAATTGCTGGGGCACCTATGGACTTTGAAACATGGCGGGGTCTGGAAAATCAGGCTTGCAAGTGAGAAGTCTGTCTGTATTCTGTGTGTAGATTCTTAAATCTTCTCTAATAATTCAAATTCCGCTAGCAACAACTACAACAAAAAAAAAAAAAAACAATTAAAAACCCCACCCCACAAATTTGTTGAATTCTGTTTTTTATGCAGGTGAGCTTGATAAACAATTGGATTAAGTACTAATGTTCCTTACAAGGACATTAGTCTTTTCTCATTTGGTAAGGATTCAAGTTAATTCACTCATGTGCTAAGTTTAGAAAGTCTTCCAAAGCCAACTAGCTAGGGCTAGAGAAAAAGTGTGTAGTCAGGGTTTTCAGAGAAGATAAGTGGTCAAATATAGGTGACTTGACCACTCAATGTTGGAATGTCTACTGTATGTCTAGAAGCCATTTCCTCAAAGCTGTTGAGACACATCCAGTTCGAGCAGTCTGTAAGAGTTGATAACTGATAGCTTTTTTTGAAAAATGTGAAGAAAGCTTTCAAATATGCAAGGTTGGGAATTCAAAATAGTGTGCAATAGAGGGCTACCACCATCCCTGAGTTCCCCTGACGAAGGTTTTTTTATTTCTTCTTATAACTTAGGTTGTATTCATGTGGTTTAACATTTTATGTCAATTTTGACTTGGGATATCCTCCTCCTCCGCTTGATGATTCCTGTAAATATTTATAATAAAATGCTTATTTCATGCAGCTTCAGGTTTGGTTTTTTTTTTTTTTTTTAGCTTTCAGGAGCACCTGTTTTTTGCTAGAAGAACTTGACTAATATTCTTTCTGGTTTGTAGTCTTGTGCAGCATCAATGTTTGGGGGACACAGCTTCACAGGGTGAAGGAGTTTGTTTCGTGGAGGTGGTAGTCAAAGTGTTTACCTCCATAATGGACTCCCGGGATCCCATGATTATGTGCTGTTCAATCATTGAATCACAAACACTTGGCTGAAAACCAGAAGGAACAAGCAGTCCCAGAAGCAGATTGCTCTCTGAGATGAACAAAATCTGCTAGGTCAGCTTACACTGGTGCAGTTTATTCTGGGTCAGGTAATCCAGTTGTGATAGGCTTGCAAAACAATTGATGCCACTTTTCTCCAGTTGCTTTTCATGTGCACTCTCTCTGCCAGCTGAATTACTTCTACCATTTACTGCTTTCTTAGTTCTTTTGAAAGATTCCTGCGGCTTCCTTTCTCTGCCCTGTCTCAATAAATGCAGAAATTCATCTTAAGAGTTATACCTCTCCTTAGTGCCTCAGAAGAGCCTTGCTAATAATGTTACTCTGTATAGCTAATCCCACTTACTGTAGTGGATTCTGTAGAGAAATACAGCAATCTATATTTTGCATAAGCAAAATAGGATGTAAGAGACTGGTGTGACTTTTGTAAGACTGCACCACTTACTGTTTTTAAAAATACTGGAAATAAGAATAGTTTTTGTGCATTTTTTTCTCCTCTGCCATTTTATATTAGTTTTGGAGTTACTATTCAAAGACTGTTTCTCACCTGACATTTTTGTTGGTTTTGGGAACCTCTGGGAGGTGGCAGGGGGAGAAATCCCTGGTACCTGTTTTCTAAATCAGCTGTGAGGAAGGGCTTCACTGAGCAGTTGTGTCTTTTTTGAAATTCTCAGTGAATTAAGTGGTTTTGGTACTGTATGAAAAATTAAAGGGGGATAGAAATACAAGAGATATTCTGGGGGAAACATTCTTTCTAATTTTAGCCTGTAGTGCTTGAACATACCACAATATTTCCAAAATCCCTGTTAGTCTCTTCATCTGGAAGACTGTTGAAAGGCACTGCTGCTGTGTGTTAGAACTTGGTGTGTGGTTAATTTACCTCTTTTCTTTAAGGTTTACCCGCCTTCCTTCTGAAGGGTTTACTTAAAAGTGTTGACTTAATTGCACATTTTCTTTGATAAGTGAAGTAGAAAGCTCAACACTCTCTGTACTGTTGCACAAACAAACAAAAAAAGTAATTTATTGCTTAACTTCCTGGAACAAAATGCTTTTTCTCTCAGTCATTGTTTCCCCAGTGGATTTGTGAATCTTTACATGTGTTCTACATACTTCTGTGAAACAGGAGTGCAGCTGTTGAGTAAATCAGTGAAGTTTCTTGTTTTCAGTGTAAGTCACTTTTCTGTAACCAGAATTGGAAGGGAGACCTTTAATCTTACTGGTTTTTTTCTTAGACAGTGCTTTTTGAAGCACCTGGTATGAATCCATCTTTGTCAAAGCTGAAAACATTGAGTAGCTTTTGAGGCTTCCCCTGCACCACATCTCTCACTTCCCTCTCTCTCCTATCAGAGGAAGAATGTGAAGCAAATGCATTTATCTTAATCTTTAATACTTCAGTTTACTCGCTATGCTTTTTGATTTATTCATTTTAAATACTGTTCTGTTTGAGACTGGAAAACTTGCACATGGAAAAGCACACATGATATTTTGGAGAAGGATATGGATGAAGTTTCTGATGGAACCCTGGTCTTAAAAAATGAACTTAAACATACTAGTATATCAAAGGTCAAATTCCCAGACAATAGTTTCGAGAATTAAACGTGAGTTTAGTAATCTGTCACTGAGACTTCCTGTGCACTGTACATATTTGCTCATTTTAAATAAGACTTTGACATAGTTCTGTGCAGGAATTCCTAAATTATTTTTATGTATGTAGAGGTAATGCATGGGTCTGTTCTTAACTGATATTTAACTGAGCTGCATCAAAACATGAGGTTTTTAGATCACCCATAGTCACTAGTTGTAAAGATGAGCTTGAAACCCTTGCTGGCAGCTCAGGGTGTTTACCTGTCTTCCATGTGGCAAGTCGCAAACTGCTATGTCAAAGCTTGTGTGGGACCTTCTGGGTCCCACGGAGTTGGTTCTTGCCTGGGAAGCTCCTTCTTCTCAATCTCTCATGTCAGGAAAAACAACGAAGAAACTTCTTTGCTCTTCAGGTTTGTTTATTATATCTTACCAAAGGTTCAGGAACACAGCCTCTCTGCTGCTTCCAGGTGCACAATGGCCGCAGAGGCTGGTTACAGAGAGTTTATATAGTTTTTATCATCAAATAGGAAAGTTCTACGTATTTTATTTTGTCTTTGAATCCAGTATCTTATCAATTTTATTTAGTATGTCTCTTCTACACTAGATTCTTTCTACCAATCACTAAATCACAGGAACTTAGGTCAGAGAAGAAAGGAAGAAGAGGAGAAGGAGAAGAAGAAGAGGAAGAAGGAGAAGCCGACACCCTGAATTCTCCATGTTGTTCCCATATTAATATATAGGGTAAAACTTAAAACTACAAACCCATTTTCTGTGGTGCACTAAACAACTATCTCTTCGTTTCTTTGGTGCTTTCCACTCACCCAGAAGTGGGGGTAGTTTTTCCCACGGGCTTAGTTCATAGACTAAGCCTTCTTGTGGGGCTTTAGGGATGAATCTTGTCCCTAAAAGATCAGGGAAAGCTTTTTGACTTTCCTGGGTTCCAACAGCTTGTGTGTGAGTTATCATTACAAGAACTCCGTAACTCTTGTTCAGTGTTTAAATCAGCTGAGTGCTTCAAGGATCAATGAATGCAGACATTCTCTGCCAGCAGCCAACTGTTTGAACATGTCTGGTAGCATACCCTTCCTGATACCCTCTTGATAATACATCCAAGAGATGACAAAGGAGGGGGGAAGTGGTGTTGTCTGTTGGTTTTGCATGTTTAGCTACAGTACAGAGATCATTCAGTAGCCGAGGCTGAGCACAGCCAGCTGAACGATGCTGGAAACTTGGAGGGTGTTCAGCCACTGAGCTCTGTCACTTACTGCAGTAATAAGCTTTTCTTTGTGGTTCATTAGATGTAGCTGCAGTGAATTAGAACCAGGTTAAGTAAACTCAGCTGATCTGCTTTGAATGCTCTAGGTATGTTTGTCAAAAGTTACAGGCTTGCTTTTTTTTCAGGCCTTTACTGGAAAGAATGGGTAGTTATGGAAGCTAAACAAACTTTGAAGGGGACACAGTTTTTGAGTTTGAGCTATGTTAGTTCTAAAAATTATCCCAAATTGCTTTTTCTTTATGCAAGAGATAAAAATCAGCTGAGGAACTGGTAGTTTGTAGACAGCCATGTGATTTCTATAACCTCTGATACTTAACAGTCTAAAAATAGTTGCCATATGGGATGTCTTTATTGTGAGGACAGCCTCTGCTAGTTGAGAACCTTTCTGTGTTTAAGCACTTTCTGTGCCTAAACATTTTTAGCTATTTCTTATCTAAGTGAAGTTGTCATATGGCTTTAAATGAGAGCTGCTGTCATTGTCCAAAGATGTTGAAGAAAAGGGAGTTATTTTCTCTGAATTTAATGGGGATGGTTACAGCAGCATTCTGTATTCTTCTCTCTACTGGGTGTATTTTAGATCTCTGTTAAAAATGAACTGAATAAATAAATTGACATTACACCACTGAAAAATGCAGGAAAGTAATGGCAAGCTGTATTTGTTTCAAGCCTTTCTGTTACAGTCATTCAACCTTTGAGCAACCTACTGAGATTTTGTAGGTTCAGTGGAGGTGATTGGGAGATGTGCCTGCCAAGGTTTCCTTCAGTGGTTCTTCATTCTCCTGTAGGGAGTTTAGACATAGCTGAGAGAAGCAACAGAATATCTGATACTTGCTTATGTTGAGTCCATTTTTCAGTAAGCTTTATAGAAATAGAATAATTTTTATAGAGCAGTTGCGTGTCCTTTCAAGATGTGCAGTAAAGAAAGCAAAATCTAAGTTTGTACATGCTTCTGTGGAAAAGGTTATGGTTAGTATACGTAGTCTCTGGTATTTTTCTGGTTTGAGTTTGCAGTAAGTTCAGGAGATAAGTTACCAATAGTCTATTTTTTGCAAATAGGAAATAATTACTGTATAAAAGCTCTTTTCATAGTCAGTCAGTGATGCTTCATGGCAGGTCCTCAGTGTCAGCATGCTCTTTTTTACTTATATGGTATCCCAGTGTTACCTTCCCTTTGTCCATGTCTCTTCAGTGTCACGGACATTAGATAAAGTGACATTAGATCTCATGACTTTGAGTGTAACTTTTTCAACCTTTCCATGCACTGACATCTTAGAAGTCTTTTCAGCCTCCGGCTCCAGAGCTTTGGTATGGTTAAATGAACTTTGCCAGTCACAAGATTAAAACTGGTGTTCTTTTAATATTTTTTTCTACAAATTCTTAGAATCATTAAGCTTGGAAAAGACCTCCAAGGTTTTTGAGTCCAGCCTTTGACCAGGCCTGGCCATGTCAACTAAGCACTAAGTGCCATGTCCAGTCATTTCTTGAGCACTTGTAGCGATTGTAAACTCCACTGCCTCCCTGGGCAGCCCATTCCAATGTCTAACAACCCTTTCGGTGAAGAAATTGCTCCCCATGTCCAGCCTGAACCTTCTTCTGGCCCAGCTTGAGGCCATTTTCTCTTCTTGCTGGTTCCTTGGGAAAAGAGACTGACCCCCATCTGGCTATGGTCTCTTTCCAGGCAGTTTTAGAGAGTAGTAAGGTCTCCCCTGAGCCTCCTTTTCTCCAGACTAAACCAGAACTCCTTCAACCACTCCTCACAGAACTTAGTCTCCAGGCCCTTCACCAGATCCTTTGTCCTTCTCTGGACTTGCTTCAGCATCTCTGTGTTTTTCTGAAGTGAGGGGCCCAGCAGTGGACACAGGACTCAAGGTTCCGTAGCATGTCTGATCCAGATGAAGATGCCATTGGCCTTCTTGGCTACCTACCTGTGCACGTGTTGGGTCACGTTCAGCTGGATGCCAACCAGCAGCCCCAGGTCCTTTTATGCTCTGCCATTTTCCAGGCAATCTTCCTCAGCCTGTGGCACTGCCTGGGGTTGTTGTGACCCAAGGCAGGACCTGGCACTTTGCTGCATCGCATACCACTGGCCTTGGCTCATGGATCCAGCCTGTCCATGTCCCTCTGCAAAGCCTTACTGCCCTCCAGCAGATCAACACTCCTACCCCTGTGGCATTATTTGAGAACTTAACTGAGGGTGCACTTGGTCCAGGCATCCAGATCATTGATGAAGATATTAAAGAGGCCTGGACGCAATACGGAGCTGTGGGGAAGGAGCCCCAGTGGTGACTGTTGTCAGCTGGATGCAGCGCCATTTGTCACCACTGTCTGGGCCCAGCCATCCAGGCAGCTCTTAACCCACTGAAGAGCGCACCTGTCCAAGCTATGGACTGCAGCTCCTTCAGGAGAAATTGAAATCATTTACTGCAGATGCAGTTAGCCTTAGGCAACTAGTCCTGACGTGCTCTATCTTCATAGAGTAAAAGAGCTGTAGTTCACCAAAGTCTGAACACTTCGACGTCTTTCATCTGAGGAAGAGTTTTGCAGAACTGACTTGCAAATAATGTGTGACTGTATGTTTCATACAGTATTTTTGCAATGAGAAAAGCTTATATTCCTTTTTTCTTTATTGATGCTTCTAGGAACTTCTAGTATTTTGCCCAAAATCAAAGCAAAGAATAAGCTTTTGACAGTTAAAAGTTGAACATTGACTGAAAGGTACACTTAATACAGAATAATATAAAATGTCTGCAGGGTGAATTAAGGAGATAAAAATCCTGTTTAACTTGGTTTAAAAACAACCTGACAATCATGTCTTCTTTAATATTGTATCCGTATAATGGGACAATGAAATACAGTTTTGGTCTTTTTGGCAGAGATACGTGAGTTGTTAATACCAGGGGCTGCTGGACTTAGAGGTGCTGGTCTTTGTTCAGGAAATCGGTGGAAGGTAGTTACCTGCAGCGTAAAGAAGGAAAAGTCCTGGCTTTGTGGCTGTGAGACAATATAGCACTTCTTAGGAAATAACTCCTTTCAAAATTTGCTTATCTTGCCTGCAACTTCATTTCCAGAAGTGGGTGATTCTTATGCCTGCTTTTTTGTGTTCTTAGTTATGTTGTTCTCCTAAATGCATCTAAACTGTGGGCAGAAAAACTTTAACTGAGTCTGTCCAACTGAATAGTGGGAACGAAATACTTTTCTTCCTGATATGCTTTGTTTTAGAGCTAGAATGTGCTGACATTGAATGACACACACCTTTTCAAACTCATCTGCATCTATTCTAATTTGAAGAATGTGTTCCAGGATAATCTGGATGGTATTGTTTTGACAATGGCATCTAAGGAAGTTCAACTCCAACAAACAAAAACAATCTACATAAATAGTGTAACTTCTGTCTTTTTGACTGCTTTGGATTCCTGTGTATATTCAATGGGAATATATGAGATAGAACAGTGAGTGCCTCTATCTGATATCAGCAAGGTTTATGATACTGACTATAGCACTCTGTTCAGATTCCTCCAAAGCACTTGATGCCTTTTGACTTCTCGTCAGCATGTCTCCAGGGCTTACTTTTGATGTTTGGGGTTTTTTTCTCGCTGTAGTAAAACACATTCTTGACTTTGCTTGTGAAATATAGATATGAGTACCCTGTTAGTTTAGGTGATGCAATATAAACCACTGTCATCTTTTTTGCAAGATAAAGGGCCAGGAGGGAAGATACATACCATTTCTGAAACAGTCTTCATCAACTTACTGATTCCTTTGTTTCACAAAACATCCACTTCTCTGCCGAAGCATAATGTTCAGCCCATGAAAGTGAACCTTCTGCTGTTTTAGAAGTCAGCTTCATTCTGAAACAAAGGCTAAAGTGTCCAAACTTGGTTTCTTCTTTCTCCATGTTAGAGTATATGTTGCAGTATAAAATCCATGTAGTTTATCTTGAGGTATTCTTCAAGACTTGAGAAGTCAGCCTTTGTGTGCCATGACAAATAGTGTGATTTGACAGGTCACCTTCAAAGAGCGCTAGAGATAAACTAAGACTTAACTTTCTGATCTCAAGCTTGTGTTCTGGGTGAAAGCAGAAGCCCTTCTGTGGTGCCTCAGAGTTGGTGAATTTATGTAGTGAAATGATAATAAAAACATGCAGGTTAGCCCATATAGAAAGCAAGCATATTGTAAATCAAATAGCGTCAGGACCATATTTTTCACCTGTTGATGTTCTCAAAGTAATGTTTTGGTTTACTGTTGTGTGTGTCCCTTTCCAAGCTCTTTCTTTGTGCTGTAGTGTGTATTACAGGGAGATTTTTGGGGCATAGGTGACCTTCTAGAACTTGATATGTATTGATAAAGGGAAAAAAATTTAAGTTTATTCAGAGCTGTGTGCTGTTGATCTGACTTTATTTATGCTGTCATGCTATTTTATGAGACTGCTTATATCTCTTTTGTAAACAGTTCTCTCAATTTTCCTTTGATATTGAAACTTGAAGATGTACACGGGAATAAATAAATTGGCAGATACAATTTCAAGTATTTGGGAGCTCTGTTACAGCGGTGTACTTCTGTGGCTGTGTTTCTCTTGATATTGAATTAGGCATATAATTAGTTTTATGGTGAAGTAGGGTATTAGTTCAGTTTTTTGATGCAGTGATAAGTATCTAAGTGAAGTCAGCTTTTGGAAACTAATTTGAAAGAAAATTGCCTAATCTAGAATTTTTTGTTACAAAATTTAGATTTCAGTAATATGCATATACAATGTTAAGACACAGATAATAGAAATGTCAACTGCACAAATATATCAAGTTGTAATTTTGATAGGTTTGTGTAATAATACATAGCATAAAATAGTACATGAAAGAATAAAGCCTCAGAGTCAAATTAAAATATGTGGGTTAGCCCAGGTAAGGAGAAAAGGTATATTAAGGCAATTTAGTGATACATAGTTTAATGATACTTGGACTACTGGAGAAAACTAGGAGTGGGAGACAACCTGGATACAACTTTCCATGAAGAAAGAGCTAGAATAAAGAGCTAGAGCATGTGGAAGCCAAGTGGCCCCAGAAACTTCATATTTATGGAGAGATAATAATAGGAAAATCTGATTAGGAGTATTAATGATGATGTATTAAATTACTGAAAGTTTTAATCAGAGGTTCTGATATCTTGGCTTCTGTATTTCTCTGTTCTTGAATTCATGTTTGTGTGAGAATTCCCATCCCCAGAGGTCAGAAGCCTTAAGACCTGGGCAAGATTTCTGTGGTGGCTGAAAGCAAAAGCAAGATTATTTTAAACTTGAAAATCTTTTAAATATTCATTGCTCTGCATTTTTAGTTGGATTATAGAAATAAAGATTGCTGCATGCAAGTCAGCACAGCATATGGATCTGTCATGTTATATCTGTGTTGCATTATTCATTACTCATGGTATATCAGGATTAAGAAATAAAAGTTTTCTTCATCTGCTGTGGGAAGCCTTTGTATTGCTTTCATGGAACCATGGTGACTTCCTACTCCAGGTGGGGCAGGAAAGGAGAAATCGTGGTTCCTGTTAAGTTTGGTTCTTTTACTCAAAGGTGTGACTATTGAGACCACTAAGAATGCTTCTTGGAGGCTGAATAATCAGTCTTTGTCCATAGCAGATTTTGAGAGTAAACTGGCCTTGGCCATGTTTTTTTCATATTAGTTCAGTATGAGTTGTTGATGTCTTCACTCCTTCTTGCTGATCTGAAATCTTCTTTAGAGGAGTGATAAAATAGAGGCCTTGTGACTGTAGGTGAAATCTCATTTGCTCTTGACTGAAGAGGGCAGAATATGCTGACTGGAAATGTTTCAGTTTGAACAGTCTTTCCTTCTGTTCTTCCAAACCCTGATACCCAGCAGTGAAAAAAAGAAAAAAAAGGCAGCTCAAGTCAGTTGTTGCCACAAGCCCCTGATTTCTTTGCCTTACATGCTACTTTGAGGCCCTTCATGAAAAGTGAAAGCAAGTAATTAGTATTTTAATACTACTTCATGTCTAAGATGTGATCCTCGACCATTTTAGCAGTTTTGGGTATCACGTCGAAGGCTGTTCCGGTAGCTTGTTTGCTGTCATATCTGCTGGAGCGCAGCGTACTTGGCAAACCCCAGCACCTCTTACCCTATGTTGTTAGTTGAGCTGTTGTCCTAGTGAAGATCTCTTCTTCCCTAGAAGGTTTCCTCAATGGAAGGATTAATGTTTCCCATGCAAAAATGACTTGATTCAATGTGTAGTCAATGGTGCATTCAGTTTGGTTTGAATGCCTTTTCATGTTGCACATAAGCTTTGCTTGCCATGAGTTTTGGGGAAAGAAGGATGCTGTGATATGTCAGTCTTTGGAGAAAGAAGGATGCTGTGATACGTCAGTCTGTCAGGCCACTGATGATCTGGGCTGATGGAGACATCTGAGTGTGTAGGCATTGTGTTGCTGTCCAACCTGATACCACTTGGAAAGTACTTGTAAAGAAGGGTATAGAGGAAGGGAGAGGCATGGAGTTTACTGGTTTCTGACTTGCAGCTGCTTGCATTTTTTCCTCTCTTTGTCCAGTGTTGAGGATGTCATTTTTTAAGCTAACCAGCAGAATACATGAGGGTTTAAGGGACAGGTGTGTTGAGTCGTGCAGCTTTTCCCATGTCTACTCTGTATGTAAGCTAAAAGTTCCCTGTGAGAGAACAAAATCTCCCCTGAAGGGAGGAAATTGAGGAGATTCATCCTGCAGTTTGGAGGGTAAGGCTATGATGGAGATACCAAGATCATGCCCTGTGCATCTGCTGAGGTGCACCTCTGGTGGACTGTCTGCGATGCTAGTGGGTTTTGGGCCCAACCATCTCTTCAGTTTACCAGTGAGCTTTGAGCAAGGAGGGCTGCCATGAAAAGCCAGCACAAGAGAGCTGTTCCTCTAAACTTGTCTTCCTTACCCTGAAAGATTAATCCTGTTGTCCATCAGAGGCCCCTCTGTTGCAGTGAAAAAAGTTGAGTGCCTGAGGGGCAAAACCGTGTAGATGTGTTGTCCTTCAGGAAGAGGAATGGGAGAGTAAATGCAGTAGTGTGTGGCCTTGAAGTTGACACATGCTTTCTTGATTAGGAAGAGCGTATTTTTCTAACTTGTGATTTTTGTATCTCTTCAGTCAGACTAACTTGGTTTGCTTCCTGTTCCTGTCTGTTGGTAAAACATCAGCTTTTGAAATTGTCAGTGGGGAAGAAGGATGTAACTGCAATATGAAGGGGGGAAAAGTTTTACATGGCCCAACTGGAATACTGAGGTAAATGCTGAAAAATTGAAGTAGGCATCCTAGCCAGTTCAAGTGGATGTTGACTTTGAAGCCCTTCAACCTATCAAATTGCTATATTTGAAGAGTCATCAAGCTGTCTCCTTTCACCCCATTGAATCTTCTGTTTTGTTGTGTTAGTAGGCTTGAGAGGTCTGCAGACATATAAGGCTGAAGGGAAATGTCTACAGTAAGATGCAGTTACCTCTTGAAGAATACATATTCATTTTGACAGAGCCGTATTGCCTTGGAGAGCACTTTGCTAGAAGGCTCTGAGAGCTGACACAGGACACTGGGACAGCAAATAAGAGCAATAAACAGTTGGCAAGAGTTTGTGACTGGTAAAGTGCAGTTGAAAAGTCTTTCCTGTTAAAAAAAAATTCACACTTTCCTGCTTCTGTCCTTTTAGTGTCACCAGCACTATTAAGCTCTTTTATGCCTCTACAAATAGGTGTTTCTTGTTCAACTGTCTGCAGTTGTTCAGTTGTTTCCTCATTGCATACCTGGAGTAGGACAGTCTGCTTTGGCTGCCTCTTCCTTCCTGAAACCTTATTTAAAGTATTGGTTAAGTCTGGAGTTGTTCACAGCTTATTTATTTGAGATCTGAATAGCTGTTTGTGTGATCCAATCATAGTTTTGGTGAAATGACTTCTGAACATCAATATTGTCTGTGTTCAAACAGTCCCAACTTGACATTTAGTTAAAATTACAAATACAACCTAAGAAATCATTTTCTCTTAGCTGGCTTTGAACTCTTTTATATGAAGGAGGGCAATCAAAAGAAAGAGTATAATTTTATGCTGAGTTTTGGAGGTTTTTTCTTATATGTGAGCTAATTAGTAATGCATGTTGATGCTGTCTTGCTCAGGGAATTAGTTATGTTGGTAGAAGTGGTTGTTTGTCTAAATTGACCTGAATAATTAGGAACATGAAAATGGTTACACTTTATTGGAGTCTCACTTGAACTGATCCCGTAATGGAACAGAGGTGTTTATTTTCTTTACAGAAGACTGTTAGAGTTGATCTTTTGATATGGTTTCTAGGATATCTTTAGTTACCCTGTATGTTTCCCTCCCTTTCCAACCCCCGTGGTCAAGCAATGTCCTTGCCTTGCTGTACATTAAAATGCATTATTTTTTCAGACCTTCTTGCAAGTATTTGTTGGCTTCATTCCTAATGCATAGTAGCTTTAGTAGGGCATTGTTTAGAGTATCCTAATACTTTTAAGTATTTTGCTGGAATGTTAAGAGTTTCCAAAAGCACTTCATACTGAGTGAAGACTTTTTCTTTTAATCTGTGTATACATTTTTAGTGTTCCTACAAATATTTACGTTCAGCAGATAATTCGCACTTTCTTGCTTCTTTTTAGTGTCATCAGCACTATTAAGCTTTTTGTGCCTCTACTAATAGGTGTTTCTTGTTCAACTGTCTGCAGTTGTTCAGTTGTTTCCTCATTGCATACCTGGAGTAGGACAGTCTGCTTTGGCTGCCTCTTCATTCCTGCTGAAACCTTCTGCAGATTAACTTCTGCAGCAGCAATCACAAGGGTGAATTACAATCCTTTCACCTAAATTTCATACAATTTTTTTTCATAACCGTCTTCATTTTCTTCACTTACTTCAACTCATCATGACTTTGAGGCCAAGATAAAGAAATGTTAAGTGGTATGACTTCTTTAGTGATTGATTGAAGAGGCAGCGTGAAAAGGTTCCCCTTCTAAGCTACCACTTTTGAGAGGTTTAGTAATTGCTTTTTATTGTTGCAAAGGAGTCATGCTTTCTTATCTTAATGGCCTGTGTTTACGTTAGTAACTATTTAAGTTACTTGAAAATTAGATACCACCTCATTATCAGAAAAAATCTAAGTTTTCTATGCAGTTTTTGTCTTTTGTCTCTCTTATCAAAGTTCTTCCATATAACTTAGCATAAATCAAGAGATACTCTTCTGGTTCATTCTCGTTCATGAGTTCTCATCAGGCAATACCCTGATGTAGTTTGTGCTGCAGATTTTTAAGTAGTGTAATGAAGGGAACAGCAAACGAATGTGTATGCAGGTAGGGAGGGCTGTTAATGGTGGTGAGAAATGGTGGTTTATACTAATAAAGAAAAAGTGAAAACAGAGACACAGAAATTAGCATTGTTTAGCCTGTTTGTGCAGACTCACCAAGCACAAGATGTGCTGTTAATGTGTGGACCTCAAAGTAACCATCAAGCTTTCCCTGACAGCTATCCTTCTCTAGGGAAACTGAAAGAGTGAGCAGTGTTTTGTTCTGACAGGCAAGGTTGTTAACTGAAGACATGCCCTCTAGTCTGTGTGCGTGCCTTTACCCATAAAGGGCTTTGGCATGTTCCAGCAACCTATGTAATAGCTTTTGTATATGCTAGATTGAACAGTCTCTGTTATCTCTTACTGTACAGCTTTTTTGAGTGTGCATGAATTAGTACTGTCCTTTCATGCATGCTTGTAAGATACTTGACCCTTTGAAAAAAAAGGAGTCCTTCAAATTAAAACTCCAGTAAAGATAAAAATCACGAAAGAGGAAGCATGAAGAATTTCAGCTATTCAAAGTATCAATAACTCTGCACTTAAAATTTTAATACCCAAAAAAAATTTTTTTTGCTGAGTTCTATTTTTAAAGCAAAGTTCAGCATCTTTATTGTGCCAGATTTTACTTTTCACCAAGCCCTCAAATAATGATTGATTTTTTTTTTTTTAAATTTAACATGTTTAGCAACAGTCCTCACAGACAAGAAACAGGTAATCCTTGTTAAAATGCATTAATTACTGTTGTAAGTCAAAGTAGATGGAATAAATCCTGTGGAAAGAGAACAGCTTCATTACAAGCAGAGACCAAAGTTCTGGTTTAGAGCTTTCTGTCTGAAAGAAATAGAGAATATTGTAATACTGTACACAGCCAGAGGTGTTTCTTGTTCTGCAGTTTGATATTAAAAAAAAAAAACTGAAGTATTTACTTGTGCAAATGGTGGTGTAATTGTTGTATGCTTTCATTGCACTGTGAAACAGTATGGAAGGGCGAACACTAAATTCTAAGGCATGCTCTGAAAATTTCCTGGTATGTAAGCCTTTAGGAGAATCTTCAGAAGCATGTGTCCATCTCTTGGGACTTGATAAAAAGCGCTAAGTCAGCTGTGACCCTTCAGGCTGGAGGCATCTCATGGTCCAGCTTGGGTTGCCTCTGAACAGGGGTAACATTGAAAAAGCAGATGTGTTTAGTATCTGCTGGCTTAAATTCAGAGTGTAATCACCTTTATGTAATAATACCACTTAGAAGCATGTAGTGTAATTGAGGCAGGCATCTGTGCAGTGATTTTTTGGTGTGGAGTCTATAAATAGAATTACATTGTGTGTATAAAATGTATGTGAAATGATTTCCTGCCCAGCAATGACCAAGATGAGCAACTATGAATTGAAACAGGTGGTAGAAAGACTTTGGCCAGAGGTCTGATGCACTAAATGTTTCTCCCAAGCATATATATGCATTTGAGGTAGTAAAGGTGGTTGAAGGCTTATCTGTTTTGTCACCTCCTTGGTTCTGTCTCTGTACTGCCAGGATCCAGCCTCAGCTTGCATTTTCAGCTGAGCATGAATAGTTGAGTGTGTTATACACCAAAATTCTGTGTTGCAGACAAAGTTAGTAGGCCACTGTGACTATTGCTTAGCCAATCTTCATCTTGCTAGCGCCACTATATTTTTCTAAAGCTATCATATAAAAATCTGCTGTTATAATTGGAACTGTTCTATGGCAACCAGAACTAATTACATAAACCATATGGCTTTTGAACTTCTGATGTCTTTTCTCTTGAAAAACAAAAAAAGCCTACTTGCTTCTCTGCTAGGCAAACCTTACTCATGACTTGCTTGAACTGCAGCTAATTAGAAACTGGCATTCAGTTAATGCCATAAACAGTGTTTAAGAGTGTTGGGGTTTAAAATCTTACCTGCACTTGGTGAACTAAAAGTAAGTTTATTGAAAGATAGGTTGCTACCATGCACTGTGTTAAAGAGAACCACTCAGTTTGCTGAACTGAACAATTGTGTCTTTAGTTCTGCTTCCTTTCAGCATTATAAAGAGAGCAGATTTACTTGGTCAACTTGACTTTGTTGTTCTGAAATACATTAATCTAAATGTATTTTAAGGCAAACTTTTCCTTAGTAGGTATAGAACCCTGTTTCTTGAACATAATGGTTTTACAGGTTTTGAATGCAGTAACTGCTAAGCTATTTTAATAACCTGAAGTGTCATATTGTCCCTGAGGCTGATAGTCAAAAACTGAATTAGCTTTTTTTGATGGTATTGGGGATTCTTCAGTAGTTCAGTATTTTAAAGCCTTTTTGGGGGAGGGGGGAAAGAAAAGTCACAGCTCAAATTCTGTGTTAATGTGCTGTTAAGTTAACAGTGTTAAGGCCGAAAACTCATTTCAGAAAGCTTTTCCTTTTTCTAGAATGTAATTAGCTATATTTAATATTGGTTTTAGGTCAGGTAGAAGTGTAAATAAAATGGTAAGAACTCCAGTTTTCCAAACTAGACATAAGAAAGCAGTCTCTGTATGGCTTTGAAAGTAACAAAAATGGTAGAAGAATTGCTAGAGCAAAATATCTTTTTGAGACATAATAGTTTTTTTAGTCAGAGAACTGACTTGCACACTGATTGCAAGTACTGTATAGAATGCTTCAGTGAAGATTAAATGTGTTATGCAAGCTGGAAGTACTTCAAATGACAGGTGCTCTTGGCTTTTTTTGAGAAGTGCTGCAGTGCTTGAGAGAACAGTGAAGTCTCTAGTGAGTAAACTGAAGTCCTGTACCAGCAAGTAAGCTGTCCTATTGAAGTTTTCTGTCTACAGCCCGGGAAACAAATAATCTGTGGGGTCATGCTACTTTGCTGAGAACCATAGAGATAGATCTAAGTACATCGTCTTGCACACCTCTCTACAGTCTTTGTAAGGACAGCGTTTTGGAGACAGCTGTTTTAAAGCAATCTTCTTAATAAGGCTTGTCTCAACTTAAAAGAAGTCAGTTGAGACTTCCAGATTTTATTCATGTAGTAAGAAGTTCATCACCATGCTTGCCTATGAACAATGGAGAGCTTGAGAAGTTGTTGTTGTTGGTTTTGAGTTGAGACCACAGAGAATGGCATGCAAACTTGAAGTTGATACCAAAGCCTCACAATTTTGCATATAAAGGTGACTGAAGGTCTTTATTAACTTAAGTTAGAAATAAAGACCAGACATGAAATCTGCTAACCATGTGGACTTCAGTAGCAAACTGATATGAAAAGTAAGTTGCACCATTTTAAAATAGAAAAAGTTTTGAAGTAGGTCTTTATAAGTCCTGGATGCAGGAGCCTTCTGAAACATAAGTCTTTTTTTATCAAGTTTAAGTTTGCCTCATCTGCTAACCATGAGCAAGAAGGAGCTCTTTACTAACAGCAGTCTTAAGCTGTGGCAGTGGTCAGGAGTCTTTCTATTTGTTCTTATTGTGGTTGTATTTCACATCTGGACTACCTGTAATCATCTGAAAATGGCCTAATAGCTTTTGTGGTATCCTCCTAGCACTGTTCAGTGTAAATCCAACTGGGTTTTCAGTGATGTTTTAGTTAAAACAAAGAACAATCTTCTTGGTTACCAAAATACTCTTATGAAAAACACTTGAATGTTTTGTTCCAGTTGTTCCACTTTATAAATCCTTGACTCTACTGCCACTGGTGGTATGTGCAGTGGTACTTTTAAACATCTATTGCAAGGAAACTTAGTGAATACCATCTGCACAATATTTTAATTTACTTAAGTTTTAAAACATAGGATTTTAAGAACAGACTGTATTCTAACGAAGTAGTTTGTCATCTTTGTGTATTTTTTTTTTCCTGTGGACTGGGAAAGACACGTAAGGGGAGCAGTCTTTCAGTAGTGCATGATCATCTTATGTGCTGATGGAAAATCAACTCACTGTATTTCCTTTCTTTCCTCTTCAGTCTTGAAGATGTAAGAATTTGATTCGTGGTATAGTTTCTTTTAGGCATGGTGTGGTTCTGGAGTTAGTTTCCAGGGTAGACGCAGGGGTAACAAGACTGCATTATCTTTTAAATCTTCTTAAAATAAGCATCTTATTTCACGTAAGAAAAATAATTTTACAGCTGAGTTTGTAAAGATTAGATTGGAATTGCCTCAAATCCAATTAAGCCACACTGCATGGACGTGCTGGGAATATAAATGCAATTACTGTAAATTTGTACAAACTGATTTGTTGCATTATCTTGCTAATCTAACATATGGTACTTTTTGTGTCCATATTGCAGACGGCAACTCCAAACTAACATGGCAGTCAGACTCTGTGATGTGGCTTCTCTGCTTAGAAGTGGTTCGTGGGCAGCAGAGCCTTGGACTGGGGTCTGTGGGACTTTTCTTAAATTCTGTAGGCTACTTTTTTACATGTTAATAAGTGCTGAGGCCATACCAAAGTCTTTTAACCTTCCATTTGGAATGCTAACTCGCTTATATGTTTCATTATAGGCTGTAGGTGGTGTTCCTATTCTGTGAGAGCCTAGAGCACACTGGCATACCAAGACAACTTTTTCTGTAATACAGTGATCTTCTGTAGAAATTACACTGCAGTGGCTTGCCTTTCTTCTAATGTCAATTAGATTTTAGTACTAATTGAAAATACATGGTGGATAATTTAAGAGTAGTATTGTACTAAAATGGTTTTGGTATGGTCTGAATACTAAATTGCAGTAACTTTGAAAACCTGTATACTTGTGTTTTTATGATTACTATTTTAAAAGTATATTTGCCAGTCTATTCTAAGAATTTTTTTAAAACTGTAAATATATCTCAAACAATTTTTCTGAGTGAAAAATATTTAGTGCTTTGTGCTTTGTATTTTGTGAACAGTTCTCTTTAGCCTAATAGTGAGGTATGCATTATTTGTGAAACATATTAGTATCACTTTATTCAGAGCAGATGGTTCTATAGCTGAGAGATGCTGTAATTTTCAGCACACACAGGCTACTGCAGCTGTTCACTTGAATGTTGGCTTAGGATCTCATTCTTGTCACCTGAACATGAAGATAAATGTGCAATTAAGAGAGAATTGTTTGTTGTCCTTGCTAAATCCTGCTAATTTTGATCAATGAACATTTGAGAATAAAAGACAAAAAGGGGGAAAAGGCAGTCCTACAGAGCCTCAGAGCACAGCATTGGTGACTACTACCTTTAACAGATATGCTAATGTTTTGAAAAGTAATTTATCTTAATTGGGATAATCTACTTTATCTTCTTTTCAGTGGACTTGTTTCGTCAGTGCCAGGAGCAGGTTACCCCTTGGAGTTTGCCACAAGGGAAGAAAATGTTGTTCCAGTTGTAGCTCTTCAGAAAAACTAGATCATACTTTTCTAATGAGTGTTCCTAATAGATGTATCTCTTTTTTGCATTGTGCTGAAGTAACCTCTTGGAAAATACTTCTGTATGCAGACCACAGAACACAGAAATGTATTTCCAGGCATGTCTAAGTTGTACTTCTAATAAGAAACTCAACTTAACCCCTCTCACGGTATTAGGAAGTTCAGTTATGCAGTCCCTGAACACAGTTGACCTTATCAGCTGTTTGGATATGCACTGATTCCATATGGTGCTTTAAACAGAACTGTTAGGACAGATGCTTCAGAGGTCCTGATGCTGCTCTGTGATTTTACAGGAGGGTTTTTTTTGAGAACTCTTCTTAGCAGTTTAATTATGAGGTTGAATTTCAGTGATTGATGGATTTCTTTAGTGAACTTCTTGTGTTGAAATATATATTGCTGGAGAGCTAACTTACATAATTTTCTCTTGCATGTTGTCTTGAATATTTGGTCTCAAACAGGGTAGGCTGCCCAAATCCTAGATATATTAGGATGCCATTAAAAATCCATTGTATTTACCAGCTGTTGCCATTCAGTCACTGGCTGAGATGGCAGAGAGCCTTTTCTAGATGTGGCAGCTTGTGGACAAGTACTTATGTCAAGTAGACTCCTGCAAATTATTTCTGTTGCATCTTGCAATCATACAGTCAGTTACTTTGGGGTGAGACACAGTAGAATCAGAATGGTTTGAGCTGAAACTATCTTAGAGATTGTCTGTCTCTAATGCACTTGCCATGAACAGGGACACCTTCCACTAGATCAAATTGCTCAAAGCTCCATCCAGCCTGACCCATCAAGGGATGGGGCATCCACAGCCTCTCTGGGTAAGTGCCTTTACCTCACAGTAAAGAATTTCTTCCTAATACATAATCTAAACCTACTCTCTTTCAGTTTGAAGGCACTCCCCTTTGTTCTGTCACTACATGCTCTTCAAAAAGGTGTCTTTCCATCTTTCTTGTAAGCTCCTTTCAGGTATTAAAAGGCCACAATTAGGCCATCCCAAAGTTTTCTCTTTGCCAGGCTGAATAAACCTGATTCTCTCAGCATTTCATCACTGGAGACATGCTCCATGCTTCTAATCCAGGCCCACCTCTGGGCTCACTCCAGCAGGTCCATGTCCTTCCTGAGCTGGGACCCCAGGGCTGGATGCAGAGTTCCAGGTGGGGTCTCACCAGAGCAGAGCAGAGGGGCAGAATCCCCTCCCTGCCCTGCTGCCCACACTGCTTTGGATGCAGCCCAGGACACGTTTGGCTCTCTGGGCTGGGAGTGCTCATGGCTGGGTCATGTCCAGCCTCTCACCCACCCAGTCCTTCTCACAGGGCTGCTGTTCATCTATTCATCCCCAGCCTGTGCTGATACTGGGAGTGTCCTGACCCAGGTGCAGCACCTTGGACCTGGTCTTGTTAAACCTCATGAGATTCCCTTGGGCCCACTTTTCCAACTTGTCCAGGTCCCTCTGGATGGCATCCTGAACTTCAGGAATGTCAACTGCACCACTCAGCTTGGGGTCATCTGCAAACTTGTGGAGAGTGCACTCGATCCATTGGTCTATGTTACCAGTAAAGACATTGAATAGCACTGGTCCTGGTATGTACTCCTGAGGGACACCACTTGTCACTGATGTCCATCAAGACTCTGAGCTATTGACCACCACCTCTAGATGCAACTGTCCAATCGCTTTCTTATCCATCTGTTAATCTACCCATAAATATTCCCCATTTTAGAGATTAAGATGTAGAGGAATATGTCAAAGGCTTGACAGAAGTCCAGATAAATGACATATGTAGCCTTTCCCTTGTCCACTAATGGAGTCACTTCATCACAGAAAGGCCACTTGCTTGATCAGACAGAACTTGCTCTTGGTGAAGCCATGCTGGCTCTCTCAAATAACTTCCCTGTTCTCCATCTGCCTTAGTACAGGTTCTAGGAGGATCTGTTCTGTGGTCTTCAAGGCACAGAGTAGTTCTGGAGTGGTTCAAAAGTAAATCAAGNTGGAGAGTGCACTCGATCCATTGGTCTATGTTACCAGTAAAGACATTGAATAGCACTGGTCCTGGTATGTACTCCTGAGGGACACCACTTGTCACTGATGTCCATCAAGACTCTGAGCTATTGACCACCACCTCTAGATGCAACTGTCCAATCGCTTTCTTATCCATCTGTTAATCTACCCATAAATATTCCCCATTTTAGAGATTAAGATGTAGAGGAATATGTCAAAGGCTTGACAGAAGTCCAGATAAATGACATATGTAGCCTTTCCCTTGTCCACTAATGGAGTCACTTCATCACAGAAAGGCCACTTGCTTGATCAGACAGAACTTGCTCTTGGTGAAGCCATGCTGGCTCTCTCAAATAACTTCCCTGTTCTCCATCTGCCTTAGTACAGGTTCTAGGAGGATCTGTTCTGTGGTTTTCAAGGCACAGAGTAGTTCTGGAGTGGTTCAAAAGTAAATCAAGTTCAAGATTCAAATTTAACTGTTCTTGGAGTTCAAGGGGAGGGAAGAAATAAGAAAAAGGGATTGTCAGTTCTGTCAATTGAAAGCATTTAGAAACCTGATTTCTGTGGTGACAGAAGTTTGACATGGATGTTGACAAGGAAGAGTACATTTTCCATCGCAGCGCATTCAGATATTCTCAAGTATCTCTTTAAAGTACTAATCTTGACTTCTGCTATTTCTCACGAGGAATACTCTTTGGATACAGTTAATGCCCTCCTCTTTTTGAAAATAATCAAGTGCTACTACCTTAAAAGCTGCATTTCATGTTATTTCAGTAACCAGTTTTAAGTTTATAAAAATTATTACTCTTGCAACAGGCCAGTTTTGTTTGGTAACTAATATAGCAGAAAGGCTGTGATTCCCCTAAATGAAGGGAATGACAGAGGATGGAAACTAAGCTTTGAGTGCTAATTTCATTTTGCGAGCTTGTAGAAGATGCAGTTTATTTGCCTGCAAGCTTTTAAAGTATTGTCTTGACTAACAGTTTAACGTCCTTCTGTAATGGTGTTTGGGTTTTGTTCTTGCATGTAGAGGCACTATATGGCCTTGGCAGTACCGTTTCTGCATAGTGACAGGTCTTTTAGGTTCTTGTTTGGACTCTCCTACTGGATGCTGAAATATGAATTTTGATGGTTCTTGTTTTTTGTATTTTTCAGCAGGTAATTGCTGCCATGGAAACACAACTGTCTAATGGACCAACTTGTAATAACACAGCCCATGGTTCAGCCACCATAAACAATTGCTCATCGCCAGTTGATTCTGGGAACACAGAAGACAGCAAGACCAATTTAATAGTCAACTACCTTCCACAAAACATGACACAAGAGGAACTGAAGAGTCTGTTTGGCAGCATTGGGGAGATAGAATCCTGCAAGCTGGTCAGGGACAAAATAACAGGTATGTAGATTTTGGAGTTTTCTGTATCTTTTCATTTTTCCGAGCAGCGGACTCTGATGGTGTTCTGCAGTTCTCCAAAGTAATGGAATAAAGGCATAAGGAACCAATGCTGATGCTGCTAGTCAGAAGGAACTTAGAATAATATTTTTTTTAGATTATATACCCCAAAATTAAGTGTCTGTATTTGCATTTCATTTAGGTTAGTTCAAGTGCTATAAATGCTAACAGGACATTTAAACCTGAGCTTCAAAGTACTAGGAAAGAAGATTCACATGTGGAAAAGCATTTATTTATACAAAGTTTCCTTGAATTTTAGTTCAACCTCATTGAAGCTAGACTTCAGCTCTTGTTGATGCAAAGCTGCTTCTTTTCAGGCATGCAGGTAGTGAAGCTTGTACCTTGAAAAAAGCGCAGATTACCTCACTTCATAGGTAAAGCTGCTTTTGCATTGCAGCACTTGAACAGTTTCTTTAGGATGCCCACTTGAATCAATTTGTGCTCTTTGGCTTCCTCATTGGTCTCTGGCTGACGTCTGTTGGCAGAGTATTGTTTGCTTCTCTTGCGGCTCTGGATAACTAGCGAATGACTTATTCTTAAGATGTTAGGTCGTGGAATGGGTGAATCTCTGAAGTACCCTGTTTTAACATGGTAGTCTGAGATACTGAAATCACTGTGTTTAGTTGTTCTGGCCTGACCAAACCTCAAAGCAATCTTTGCTCTTCAGTAAAGAATGCTGAATGTTCTTGGGGATGCCAAAGAAACCAGACCGGGCTGGTGCCACAACTTGCTGTCTTCAGGTGAAGTTTGGCTGGTGGAGAAAACAAGCCTGTTTTCTCTGTAGGTAATGAATTCAATGCTTTGAAACAAAAGATCCCTTCCTTAGGTGTTTCCTGACCTCTTGTTCTGGGAGTGGAAAGATGTAACTGGTGCTTCATCAGTGAGTGGGATGGCTATTCAAAGACAATTTGTCTCTGTCTTGCATATCGTGCATATCCACATTCTTTGTCAAAGTTGCTTAGGAATGATTTCAGAGGCTACCACAGAAGTGACCCTCAAGGTCTTAATGATCAGTGTCCAAATTGTCCACATCCTTTCACAATGGGTCTGATGTTCTGTATGCCAGAAGCACCATTGCTGCTACATAGTTTCAAAAGATTCCTCACCTGGGAATGGAGCTAGACTTAATTGTAGACCTCTTGTTTCATGGTGTGCTGTTTTCTGTATAGCATGAAGTGATGCCTGAGAAGGATCCTGAATTTAAGTTACATTCTCAGTAGCTGAGAACTCCAGAGTTGAAACTAATGGAAAGTTTTTCTTCTTATCAGAGAGCAGCTCCTCAGCTTTGAGGCATACTTTCAGCTGCCAGCAAAAATGCTGCATCAGTCTTGTGACAAAAGGTTTTAGTATATTAAGGGAGATAGAGAAATAGGGTGTCTGACCATGTAACTGCACTGGGAGCAATATTTCTGGTTTAAGTAGCCTGGAGCAAGATAACCTTGTGTTTGTAGATGCTGAGGAGAAAGCTCTTTAGTTCCAGTCTGTTCTTACTCATTTCCAGGTTTTCTTCAGACAGTTCTTGAAAGGAAAGTTTTTCTTCTGAATTCAGAACAGGGATTGTTACCAGGCACTATGAAGGAAGAGATTTGGCTCTCTTTTCAAATCTCTTTGAGATTTGAATTTCGGAGTTTTATGGGTTTAATTCGTCTGTTAAAATGTAATTTTTTTGTCCTTCTTAAATGAACTGTCATGAGTACTGGTTACTTATTGAGTACACTTAAAGGATAAATTTAGGGTAGCACAGAAGTTGAAATACACTTCAATACTTAGAGTATCACAGAGATCTGCAATGGCTTGTGTCTCCACCACTCCATGCATGCTAGTTTGCAAACAGAGTGGAGTTTGGTGGCAGCACACGGGGGCTAATCCATTCTTGTCCTTGGCTTGGAGTGGTACCATCCTGCAAGCTCGATGCCGAAGACTGTTTCACTTCATGGCCACTATGACTGGTGGGTAGGAAGACAACAATAGGGAGGAAGTAACCATAGCCCACAGATCACTGGGACAGAGATAAACTTGTTTACCCCAAAGGGCATCCACTGGGACCGTGTGTGAGGTGTGATCTCTGCAGCTGTGCCCAGTAGAAACCACAGTTCTGTCCTGGGAGTCAGAGTTATGCCTGCCATGATTACTGGGTTCCCAGTGCCATGTGTTGTCTTGAGGCAAGCCACTGTTATCGTGACCCAAATATTCATTAGCATCCGGTTGATTTGAACCAAGTTGTCTCCCATGCTATTATTTGGTACTCACTCTGTGATCACATCTGCAACAATGAAGTGCAAATACATTATCACAGAACCACAGAATGGTTTGAGTTGGATGGAACCTTAACAAGCATCTGATTCCAACCTCCCTGCCATGGGTAGAGACACTTGCCACTACAGGTGGCCTGCCTCATTTCCTTGAAACTGTCTGCATACTCTAGGATTCAGAGGAGTTGAACTTGAAGGCCTTCCTCCTCTGGATAACCTGTTGGAGGGAATGGAGGCACCCTGGAGCTCACTTACTCCTGATTATTTTACTGATTTTTAGCCAAGGGTTTACTTGTGAGTAAGGTAGGGAGAAAGCTGATCTGCGAAGGTTCCTGATGGTCATCTCCAAGTATGTACTTTGTGAGCACAACTTTCTGTTGGGGCAGAAGTAGTAGGTGAAGTGAAGTTTGCTTTCTCTATTAGTGGAAAACCATTGCAAGTGTTATCAGTAAGAATTAAAATAGCTGACAGCTGTTTTGTTGTTTTACTGAAGGTAACGAAATTAAATGTTGATAGTATTGAAGATTTTAAAGGGTGCTGAAGATGTTCTCTCTTCATGTGAGAATCCTGCTGACAACAGCATTTGATAAGTGGGTCATGAACGTCACTTTATCTTCACTTGCTAACCAGAGAATCTGTCAGGAATGAGTCATTGTGCCTAGATATTTTAGAGCCTGTGTTAACTCTTACATGCTTTTGACTAATGCAGAGTCAAATTTGTATTGTATGTCAATAGAAATTACAAAACTACCACTTAAGTTAGTTGTGGTTGTTCGATGGGTAGGAGAGCCTGGTCTTGGCAAAGCAACATAGCTGAATTCCTGTAAGCCACTCTAGGTGGCTGTTTTATTTACTTTAAGTGACTCTACATGTTTAGAGGCAGCAGGGATAACATTTCATGTTATCATCACATATGATAACATTTTATGTTATCTAATGTTGAGCATGTGTAATTACAAAAAATAAGCTAAAAATACTCTAAATGTCAGGGAAGGGAATAAAATGGGGTGAATTATTGGAACTGCTCCTGCTTTCTGCTTTATGCTTGAACAAGATAGATGGGTTTAGCAGATTTTGAAAACATAGAAGACAGTAGTAGCTACCACTTAAAATGTGGTAGTATGGTAAACATTTTCTAGACTCAGAAAATACTGTTCTGAAACTTGAATATAGGTAAAAATATGACTATAGTCTCCTAAAAAAAAAAAACAAACTGCATTCTTTTAACTCCCACTGTCTTCAGTACAAATTCAGCTGTATATGTAGAAGATGAATGCCTAATTTTCACATCATGGAATAATCTCCCTGTTTTCAGTAGTGCTTTTGGCATTGTTAGCTAAACTGAAACTCATGGAATATAGACTCCTTAATTTCAGAAAGCAGCTAATATGGAGATCTTAAACTTGTCTTCAGAGCTGTAATGGTCTCTTATTAAAACAATCATATGCTCATAAAATGCACAACTTACTTTCTCTAAAAGAGAACCTGCTTGTGAATAGGTCTGGTTTTCTTGTCTCCTTAACTGTGTTTAAACCACTAATAATGCTTATATGTGGATTTAATTTGCAGTTTAGTATGGCTACTTGTTCTGTCTAGAAAATGAGGCAGGATGTGCCTAGGGGCCTAGCCTGGGACTGTATTTCACATACATAGACTTGTGTATGAGCTGTGAAGCTGTGGTAATACTGCTACCCCTTAGTATGAGGAGACAGCTGCTGCCTTCTACCATCTCTGGTTCATCATTTCCTGCTGCCTTCTATCATCTCTGCTTGAAGATAAAGTCTACTTTAGGACATTTCTGCTGATCACTGTTACATGGCATTTTTTCCAAACTAGGTCCAGCTGCCTTACTGTGGAGCTTACATGTTGGTTGAAAGGCTGATCCTCTTATACACCTTTTTCAAAAAAATATGTGTTCCTATTTGGCTTGTGGCTGGAAACTGTCTGTCACATTGTGGTGGTGTTTCTTTATGGTGAACATTATAGGCTCACAGAGTAAAATTCAAGTCTTATGTGACCCCTTAAAAATTTCATAGGCTTTTGCAGTGTAGAGAACAATCCAGAGTGCTGTAGTCTAGTCTATAGTACACTGTGATGGACACTCATGTAGAGGAAGGGTCACATTTCTATCTCTTACACCTATTTCTGTAAGACTAAAGGCTAACAGGATATCTTGTCTAATTTGTAAATTTCATCTCATCCTCTTGAACGTAATAGTTTCTCAGATACTTTGAAATATTCAATTCCTGTCTTGCATAAAATGAAGACGTAAAATGCAGCACGCAGCTCAGATGTCTAGAACTGTAGTTCTAGAAAAACTGCTGGAAAGTTGGACACTTCCATAAAATTGTTGAAGCAGCTGTGTCAGAGAATTTTAGTTCTCATGCATGTTCTGTTTTCATTGAAGTACCAGGGTAATAAAGTCAAAGGATTCTGAGTTGGTCAGAGAAATAGAAAAAAGTGTCTGAAGTTGTACATGATGTCGTCAGACAGAGAGTGTGTTGTTCACAGTGGTAACACTGGTCACAATTCATTGTGGGCCACGTATATGCATATAGTCAGTGCAGTGTTAGGAGGGACTCTGCTCTGTTAGATCCTTGGTTATGGAGCACTCAGTCTCCTCTTGGTGCAGAGTCCGAGGACACACTTGTCACAATGCTGATTTATAGTCTGCCCTAACAGCTGAGGCTGTGACTTGGAGAAGGATTTTCTCTTCTGAGGGGTAAATGCCATTTCAGCAGAGCACAGCTGAAACATTGATTTCTTAGAGATGGCTTTTACACTTGCTGTGACTTGTACAGCAATCTTTTGGTAATCAAGGGAAACCTATTTGTGTCCTCTGTGGTAGCAATACAAAATGTGTTACCTGACTGGTTGCTTGAATCTAGAACATGTGACACTTGTTAACCTCTGTAGTGTTCTCTCTTTCTATCACTACATTGTAAATGTTAGTGTCTGGCAAGGGCAGAGCTGCTGGAAACCTTATGCCTTGTCAGTGCTACTGCATATCTAAAACTCCTGACTTTGAAAGTGATCTCAGTTGAGCCTGGGCTGCCAGTTTCTTTCAAGTCTCTTGTCACTGTTGCTCTGAGCAGCATTAGCTTTCTCTTCAACTCTAAATCTTTCACTTCCCTTAATGGAAGTGGTAGTTTTAGGGCATCTAAACTAACCTTACAGAAAGATGGGGGAAAAAAATATGGTCATGCCTTAATCTGAGGCTCTTAATCTGAGGCTTCTTGTTGCCTTGAAGCAGATGGGTCACTTTCCTTTTTGTGTCCCAGAGGGAGCCAGAGGAAGACAGTGTGGCATATCTGCGGAGTGGCTTAGTGTTCAAAGTTACTTTATTTACAGTGTAGAAAGTTTTAAGTGTTCCTATGACAAAAAAAAAAAGGAAACTTCTGAGCATGGTAGGGAAATGAGTAGCTGGAATTTCAGGTATTTGCTCAAATAGTACAAGTGCCTGATACAGAGAGGACCACATGAATGAACAGAGCACAACAACTTTGTCATGTTTCAGGAGTGGTTTGCTATTTTTGTGAAACTCCCCAGCTCTTTTTCCTTCGTAGTCTTTACTCCCAATGTGTTTGATGTTTGCAGTCCTATATCACTCTGATGCATCAGATGTTTTTGCAAGGTTTTGTGCACTTGGCTGGGAGAATAGAGTAATTTGGCAGCTAAAAGAAGCTGCTTGTGCTTTTGTGGTGTGCTGAGTCTGTGATATGCAGGGGTACTTGCTAGCTGCTGCTAAGTGGTGTGCTGAGATGAGTGAGTTTTGTCAACCTGACAATTTCTGATTAGGGCAGGGATGTGGACAAAAGGTGTGCTGCCTGGAAAACTGTGCCTTGCCAGCAGAATGCGTTGTGCAAAACTTGACTGATAATATGACTTGACTTGAAAATATGAAATCAAGAATAGAAACCAAATGGGATTAGAGGCACATTTCCATTTATATGAATTTGTATATATTTATGGTGACTGACTGCTCTCTGGAGCATCTTGCTCAAGACCTTGAAGCATAGATCTTCTAGGGACAGGAAGGGTTGATCTTAAAATCATCTTTTTAATTTTCAAGTTCATGTTTTGAACTCTGCAGATGTTAAAATGCAGTCTCTGGTGTGGCCTGGGGACTTGGTGAGTTGTAGCACAAAGTCAGTGAAGTGATTTTGAACTTCATGTGCTTGTTGGAGAAATGTGCAGCAGCAGAGTATTGGCTTACTTAGCTAGCTTGTGTACTTGAAGAACCATTCTATTTGGACTGCAGGGGTAATCCTGAAAGAGTTAAGTTTCAAATAAGCCTTATGTGTGGATTGAGAGCACAACTAAATGTCTTAAATCTCTTAACAGTGTGGAATTAAATGGTCTTTAAGGTCCCTTCCAGCCCAGGCCATTCTGTGGTGTTTATACTTCTGATTGCTGTTTAATATTGCTAAAAAGGATTTAGCACCATTTACTGTGCCTTTTCATAGTAAACTGTGTAACTTATTGCACTTTGCATGTCTCCTGGAAATGAGTCATGTAAACAGGTTAGGATGAAGGAAATTGTTTCGCCTTGTATTATTCTAGATAGCACTTAATTGTCTTTGTACTTTCATATGATTTTCACTGTTACGCAGGCACAATGCTGTTACAACTCTTCAGAAGTTCATAGGCTTTGTTTTTACGAGTAGAAGAAGTAGAATTTTGTGACTGAACCTGCTACGCATTCACTCTTAGTGCCAGCTTCGTGGAAACAAGCTATTTTTCAAATGATCAACACTCTGCTTTTTGATAGAGATTTATGCAATATACATTATCTTGCACTTTTCTGCAAAAAGATTACCACTCACTTCTGTCAGTGATTGCCATAACTTAAAAGAAGCCTGTGAAAGCATTGTGGTTTGCAAACTGGCGTTGGTCCTAGAGTGATGTGGACTGTCTTGTGTGCTTCTGGCTAAGGTAGTGGTGTTTGCTTCCCCATTAGGAGTCTTGGGCTGCCAGTTTGGTCTGTCTTATCACTGTTTACTCTTTTATATGTGTATGTAGGTATATGTTGCTGCTACAGCTTAGTGATACTAGGTCAGCTGTTTGAATAAATGTTGATTTTAGTGGAAGCTAATGTGTGAGAGAGACCTTTTGTAACCTCCAGTTTTTACAGCATAGAGCATAACTGCCTCTCAGGGTAACTGTGCTGTTTGAGAGCTGTTTTGAGATTAGAGAAAAATATTTATAATAACGAAGGTGTGTTTCAGTGATGTCTGCTTCCTATTGGATAGTGATGTAACTGACCTGCACACCCTGAAGCTTTCACTCCAAGGATGTCGTGTGGATTATAAGGACCTGGATCTCCCTGCAGAAAGTAGATACTTCCTCTCAACCTCCACAAGCTGAGTAATAAGACTTCAAGCAGCAGATGCTTCTAACAGGTTCATGGTTGGTCCATTGTGTATTGAAGCAGCTAGTATATTGTGTTATAAAAACAAGACCTTGAAAATACATGCAAGGAACTTTCTAGCTGCATGTGTTTATTTTCTGTAAAATATATGTGTGTCTACATTTTACTTTCTTCTGTCATGGTACTTCATCTGGCAGCTTTTCATGTGAAAATTTGCCAGGCTGCCATTGTGATTTTCTGTTTACAACTGCAGAAAAGGGTTTGTTATACCATTCTCTATGGAATTTTATCTTTCTGGAGTGTGTCAAGTCAGAGTGGAAATAGATAGAAAGCTGTAAAATGCTAGAGAGGAAAAGTATGCAAGCCTGTGGTTTTAGTGACCTAATATTTCAGTCCACTGTAAAGAGAAAATAACAGAGAGCTCAGATCCTGTATTTCATTTTAGGATTCCTTTAATATTTTTTTGTAATTCCCACAGTTATCAAGGACACAGCCATGTTATCTTCAAGATTTCTACACTATTGACCAGCTTTTGAAATTACTTTGGTTTTACCTTTGCTTATTTGAGACATTTAGTACCATTTACTAAAACAGAAGGGGATTTGTAATCTTAATTCTTTCTTATCTTCTGAGTTTCTGGATCTATTGAAGGATAAGAGCTGTTGGTTTTTTCGTAGTCTTTCTGGTAGCTGTGGCTTTGTGCATGTTAAACCAAAGCTCTTTTTGAAATGCACTTGGAGCGTAATGATGCTGCACAATGGTTATGAAGTCTTGCATCTAGAGGAAGATGCATTGATTATTTCACTTCCCCACTCTCCTCCACCACCTTCTATACTAAAAAACCCAGACTTACTTACAGATGAATTTTGCCTGTTCATATAAGAATTAATTGTTTGTGGAGACATACTTCAGTTTCAAATAATGAAGACTTCAGCTTTTCTCAGCATATATTTTTCCTATGTGCATTTACCAACTGCAAAGAGAAATGGCTTTTTCCCAGCTACTCAGTATTGCAGATTAGTAGTTGTTCTTGTTTGTTGATTGCAGCTGTTAACACTGAAAAAAGGATGTCCCCTTGGACATACTTCCAAGCACATATTTTTTGAGTAGACAGTTAAGACTTAAGCTAGGGAAAGAAATTATGTTTTGAGGAAAATTTATCTTTTTAACATTTTTTCATTCATTAGTAAAGACCAGGGGGGAAAAAAAAAGTGATTTAAAGCAACATTGGGAGTTAACGTATGAAAAATGTTCCCTGGAGCAGGGAAGTATTTTTCAAACTTAGGATCATGGCACATTTCAGGATGTCATTCAAAACTCTAAGAATAAGTAGCAGATAAAACTTGGACAAAAACCAATACAAAACAACCTTTCCAAAATAGTGTGTGTGTCTGGGAAGTTTGGGATCAGAATTTTATGTTCAGGTGTGTCCTGGTTTTGACTGGGATAGAGTTCCTTTATTCTCAGCAGCAGGTACCGTGCTGTGTTTTGGAATCAGTATGAAAATAATGTTGATAACACACTGATGGTTTGGCTGTTGCTTAGCAGTGTTTACTCTGAGTCAAGGACTGTCCAGTGTTTCATGCTCTGCCAGCAAGTAGGTGTGGGAGCATAGCCAGGTCAGGGGGCCTGAACGAGGGATAGGGGCTACGATCCGAGCCAGCGGATGGTGAGCAGTTTTACTGTCTATCACTTGTTTTTCTTGGAGTTTCTCCCCATTTTTTATTTCCTTTTATTAGTAGTATTACATTTTACTTTGTTTCAATTGCTAAACTGGTCTTCACTGACGAGATTTTAATTCTCCTCCCCTTTATGACTGGGATGTGAGGGGGAGTGTTTTTAGTTGTGGTTATGTGTTCTTAGCTGCCAGCTGAGTTTAAACCACAACAAAGTGTCGTGCTGGTTTTTTACTTGAGTGAGCACATTACCTCAGGTTTTGAAAAACCCCATCAGTAGAAAAAAGTGCTCTACATCCACTTGCTTGTTTAAGGTGGGTACAGTAAGGCAGAATATTTAACACTGCTGGCTGTTTTCCTGACAAGGAATAAATTGACTGCAAGTGACAAAACTGAGGTGCCAGTAACATGTTACCATTAATAGTGGTAAAAATTAGTGGCTAAAGCTGGCTTTCAAAAAAGTAGTTGGTTTGGCAAATTCCATGGTGTTCTTTCACCTTGCAGTGGTAAGGAGCTTCTCCTTGTAATATCACGAGCTAGTTTGTAAGAAAGCCTGGGTGTCTAGTTCAATCTTCGTTATTTCAAGTAGTTTCCCAGTTCAGCAGCTGTCGCCTGTTATGTTTGAGTGCAAGGCAAGATTTTCAGTGTTCCTCCTCCTGTAGTGTCCATAAGCATTTGCTGTTTCTTTGGCTTGTGCAGCAGCCTGCACCTTTCCATGCAGTCCCTGATTTCGACCATGCTTTCTGGGGTTAAGATTTCCTAATTGAACTCAGTGTATCTCTGTTAGTACCATTCAATTAATGTCTCTTCTGGCTCGCTGAATGTTTTTTATCAGGTTCATCTAATGCTTAACATCCATGGTACCCCCTACCACTGACTTTCTCCACTTGCTGCAGGGAAGTACCAGAGCTGCACCATCATTTTTGTATCCAGCAACAACAAGCTTGTGTTGATGAAACAGCAGATGATGCTGTTCCTCACATGTGAAGAACCGTAAGCTATAAGGCAGAAGGAGGACATCAAATTAATAGAGACTTGAACCTGGCTGAGATTAGACATAATCTGCTTACTGTATGGTGGGATATACTGATCAAGTACTTTGATCAGTGTTTGATCCTTTTTATTCATTCTTAAACTTTCATTATTACAGATTTAGAGCCGTAAATGAGAAATGGTTTGTGAGAAAGGCATTGAAGTATCAAACATTGAAATCTAGAAGCTATCATGGTTTACAGGTGGTTTTTTGCAAGCTGCCCAGCCTTGCCTGCTCAGTGATGTATGAGTTGTGTGTTCAGTTCATAGAATCCATCTGCAGGAACTATAAGCAAACTGCAGTTAAATTGGGGACTGCTCAATGACTTGTGCAGGTTCCCTCATTTTGCTAAGATGCTTTTAAAATGCATTTCACACCTTAACACAAACTAAAAAGTATTTGAATCTTGAACAGTAATTTACATTGAAGGAAATGGAAAGGAGGTAACACTGATGGTATTCTCTACTTATTCATTTAGCCCTTCTTAATTAGACCACAGCCAGATACAGTTCTGCATTTGATGAGTTGTATGTCTGAGTGTGTGCTCCTAGCCTTATTTGGTGTCAGGATCATACTGTGGTAGTCTTTGTGGCATTAATCACAGATGACAGTAGTGACTTGCAAAGATGCAGCAACTTTTTTGTACAAGAGCTGGTACCAGATGAATGATATCTTACCGTGGCTCTGTGGGGTTGTCACTCTGTAGGATCACTCTAGAGGATCATTCTTGTAGAGTATTCCAGTATCTTAAATTGCAAATCCACACAGACAAAAGGCTAAATGTTTCTTACTCTTATATCTGAGACTCTATTAAACTTTTTATGTTTCTGAAGTTGGGCTGGAGTCTAGAAGTACTGTTTTCTGTGGCCACATTGGCCTGCTTTCAGGACAACACAGACTACCACTTGCAGCTTGTAGGTTGATTTTAACATAATCCTGTGGGTTTTCTGTAGTGCCACTTCTGCTTTTGTGTACTGATCATGGAGCACATCTTCACTCTGAAATTTCAGGAGACTTGGAAAAAATTGTATGAGTCCATGAGATGAATTCTGATGAGAGCTTAATATATGGTCTTCTTATGTTGTCACGGATGTTTCTTTTAAGAGCATTTTTCCACCAGTGTATACAACTTTTGGAGTGATGAAAGGCAGAATAAAATCTAATGGCAAGTTGCTGTGAACTTGACTTGGTCTCAATTACAAAAATTATACTGATTCTTACAGTGGTTTAGCAGATATTTGCCAATTAGCTTCATACATAGACAGAAGTTTATGACTTTAAACAAAGTTTAGTTTATTGAAAACAGTGTTTGTAAAATGAACACTTACATGACTGGAAGTAGAAAAAAAATTACAATACATTTTTATTCAGTAAAAAATGTACTATTCTCTTTCAGTCAAGATTTGCATGAGAGATCTTGAAGGAGTTAAGCACTGAAGGCAGCATATGTAGATAAAGTCAAATTATAAAAAGAAGTAATCCTCAATCTTCTGGAATTCTTATGAGTTCTGTTTCTATAGACTTGTAGACAATGACTTACAGTTCCTGGACTTTATTAACCTCAGAATTGTGTTATTCACTGTAATATTGATGAAAATAGTATGTTACATTTGAGGTTTTTTTCAAGATACCTTTTTTTACCATTTCTTCTGTGATATTGAAGTTCTTACTGGTTATATTCCTATAACTTAGTCGTTTGCAATAAGATCTTTTTTACAGAAGATTAAATAGCCTGATATGCCTGAAATGATTATACGGTGAATTCAGTGACTATTGTAGAAAAATCCCAGTTTTTAAATGTATGCTTATCGATAATTTTTTGTTGTCCTTTGGGAATGTGTGAATGTGTTTTTTGCTATTTGGACTTCTAATTTTCCAGAGTATGATTAGTCTGTGCTTAGTGTTGGCTTAGTTTTGGTATTAGACCATGAAACTATTTTTATACCTTAGTGTATTAATTTTAAGATCTATTATTAATCAGGTTTAAATGATACGGGTTTTTTTGTTTTGGTTTGTTTTTTTCTTTTTGTTCGACATGTCTGTAAGGATAGTAATTTATGACAGTTTTGGGGTTTTTACTCCCAAGATTTAGCATTGTTACGATTCAATTAGTAGGACTGCTTTTCTTACATTACTTTTACCTGCTAATTGGAATTTTGAAACAACAGCTCTTCTTACTCATTAAAATGAACCAGTACATTTCATAGAACTCATTCAGTCCTTCTTGATGAGTACATTCTGAAAAGGTTTTGTCCTGACTCTGTTTTTTGTGTTACCTCCTTTCCATTTGCTCTTTGATATGGTTAATTATCTATTTTGTGTGACCTTCAGCCATTACAGGAATGTTTAAGAATTCCAGACAAGATGCAGGATTATCTGGGCACTCTGCTAATGTAATCAACAATTGCTTCCAGAAGTTAGCTTCCTCAGCCCTTGCACTGGGTATTTCATAGCTCTGGTGGGAAACAGCAGCCAAGGACTCCCTCGTGTGGTGGGTGTCCCAGGCTTTCAAAAGCATCCTGCTGCATTGTCAAAAGGCTGTTCTGGTTCATGCGAGTACGAAGGGCGAGTTGAAATAATGCAAGTGGTTGACTGCGGGAAGAAATGCAGCAATGGAAACTCTGCTAGTACTGAAGTTACTCTCTGCACCTGCTAGTCATCTGGTAATAATACCATTGTATACTAGTGGAAAAAAAGATAGCAGCTGTGTGCTCAAGCGAAGAAGAAGTTTGACAGTACTGGCTTTAAATTCTGCCAGGGAAGGCAAGCCTCTCAGTCATGCACGTAGGAAAATTATCTGCAGCAGCAGCAGCTATGTATAGAGGGAAACCATGAAAACACAGGTTGAGTAGATAGCTGGACAGCAGGAGACATCAGGACCAGGCTTTTTATAGGCCAGAAATTTCTAGGGTCAAACCTGTCCAAATTTCTGCCCAAAAAACATTCAGAGAAGACCTAGTAGAATGCCAAGATGCTTTAATCAGTCGTGAAGTAAAACCACAATATTAATCAGCCACTGTCTAAACATGATGTTAGGCAGATAGCAATATCCATTCTTCTCAGGAGCTATAAAATGTTGCAGGACTGCTGAAAAGGCAGCAGTTGAGTTCACTGTGCATTTGTGAGGGACTTCACCTCTCTTGAAAGGGCTTATTTAACTACTGTCAGGTTAAAAGCCTCATTCATCTACCTTTCAAGTCTTATTTTTAATGTATAGCACAGTTATTGAACACAAAATGAATAGTTCATATAGCTGAACTCTTAGAAACACAAAATAGTTTGGGTTGGAAGGGAACTTAAAGGATCATCTAGCTCTAACCCTCCTTCCTCAGACAGGGACACTTTCCCCTAGAATAGGTTATTCAAAACCCTATCAAGACTGACCTTGAACTTCTCGAGGGGTGAGGCATACACAGATTCTCTTGGCAACCTGTTCCAGTATATAACCACACTCACAGTAAAGAATTTCTTCCTTATACCTGATCTAAACCTGCCCTCATCCAGTTTAAAGCTGTTCCTTCTTTTCCTATCACTATGTGCCCTTGTAAAATGTCACTTTACAGCTCCCTTTTAGGCTCCGTTTAGGTACTGAAAGGTGCTATAAGGTCTCCCAGGAGCTTTCTCCTCTCCAGGCAGAACAAACCCAGTTTTTTTAGGCCATCCTCAAAGGAGAGGTGCTGCAGAATCCCCTCCCTGCCCTGCTGCCCACGCTGCTTTGGATGCAGCCCAGGACACATTTGGCTCTCTGGGCTGTGAGTGCTCATGGCTGGGTCACGTCCAGTCTCATCCATCAGTATCAGTATCCCCAAGTCATCCTCCTTGGCAGGCCTGTACATACTCCACTCTCTGCCCACCTTGTGTTTGTCCTTGGGATTGCCCTGACCCAGGTGCAGGACCTTGCACTTAGCCTTGTTGAACTCAGTGAGTCCTCACAGATGCATGCACCTTTCAAGCTGTCTGAATCCCTCTGGATGGCATCCCTTCCCTCCAGCATATCGATGGTGCCATGCAGCTCAGTGTTATCAGCAAACTTGCCGAGGGTGCCCTTGATCCCTTTGATCCCTTTGTCCATCTTGGTGACAGAGTGAAACAGTGCCATTCCCAATACTGACCCCATAGGAACACTAATTGCCACTTGTACCTGGTTTCCACTTGGACGTTGAGCCATTGAATGCGACTCTTTGAGTGTGAACATCCAGCCAAATTCCTCAGCCACCACTGAATCCGTGTTTCTCCAACTTACAGACAAGAACATTGTGTGGGACAGTATCAAATGCTTTGCTCAACTTCAGGCAGGTGACATCAGTCACTCTTCCCTTCATCAGTTATCCACCAACGCTTCAACCCTGTTGTAGAAGGAGACCACATTTGTCTGGTACAATTTGCCCTTAGTGAAACCATGCAAGCTGTTGTCACCTCTCTGCTTTCCATGTGCTTTTCCATAGTTTCCAGGAGGATCTGCTTCATGATCTCACAGAGAGTGGTGAGACTGATAAGCCTATAGTTCCCCTACTTTATTTATCTTTATTTCCCTTTATGAAAATGGAGGTTATGTTTCCACTTTTCCAGTCAGCGGGAACTTCATCATACTGCCACAGCTTCTCAGATGTGATGGATAGTGGTTTGGCCATTTCCTCTGCCAGTTCACTTAGGAACCCGGTGGATGTATCTGTCCAGGTCCTATGGACTTGTGCACACCTTTAGGTTCCTTAGATGGTTTCGAGCCTGGTGCTTTTGTATAGTAGGTGGCTCTTCATTGTCCCAGTCCCTGTCTTCACCTTCTACAACTTGGGTGGTCTGGCTGGAGCACTTGCTGGTGAAGATAGTTGTTCAATACCCCTCAGACTTTTCTATATCCCTGGAAACCAGGTCATCTTTCTGTTCCAGGGAGGGCCCACATTTTCCCTAACCTTTTCTTTCACCAGCATATCTATGTAGATGCTTTTGTTGTCCTCCTTGACATCCCTGGCCAGATTTAATTCTTTAGCTTTCTGAGAGGCCTCCATCCTGCTTTAAGGAACATTGCTGCTACCTTTAAAAGCAAAACATTAAAAATTGGTGAGTGCCACCTCTATCACATCTACTTTACATGACCTATTTTCTCTGTGGATAGCATCTATTTGTTCTGAATATTGGATAGCACAGGATTTTCTTTGGGCTTTTACAGCTGTATGCATTATTTATAGTTTATAGGAAACACTTATGAAATAGCTTGGGTAGCATGCAGCTAGTTGATTTGTACTTCTTTTCTGATAAGCATTGTGAATTAGCCTGTGTATTTTTAAAGCTAAAAAAGAAGGCATCTTTCAAGGCACAATAGTAAATGCAGGAGCACTGTGACCATAGCTATGACTTCCTACTTACTTATTTCCTTTTTAACTTGAAACCTCTTAGATCATTTGGTGATGAGCATCTATGAAGTCTGCTTTTCTTTCCTAAATACTGAATCAGTGTGTTCATTACTTGTTTTTTAATGGTAAATTACTTCATTTATGCTTTTCTAGTGTACACTTGCATCTCCAATCAGTCTCTTGCACAGTCTTTTCACAGACTGATTAGAATTAAATTGTTTGAAATTACTTTTTGCCATTTCTCTCTCTAAATCCATTCCTTATATTGACTGTAGTGCCAAAAAGGAACTTGGCATTATCTAATAAATTACTGTTTAATTTGCATCATCATACATGGCGATCAAGTAATATATATGAAACTCAAAAATGTGAAATAAAAATTGAACAGTTTTCCCTATTAAACTAATGAGCATAGTGCTTTCTGCACTTGTAGGCCGTAATGGCTGAACATTGGTTAGTCACTAATAGTGGATATAGCATGTCTAGGTTCAAAGAGATGCTTAACTGAAAAATTTTTTTGTCACTTGTGCTCGAATTTGACTTTGTTACAAGTCTCAGTTGCATAAAACATAAAATGTAATTAATAATTGTGAACTTCCAATGTGAACTTTCAAATCATAGCTTTTATTCTAACTCCGCTGGTGTCGTACAGGCTTGTGAGATGCACTACTTCTACTATGTGGCTTTTAGTTTTTCAGATTTTTTTGAAGAAAAATTCATATCAGACTGCTTTTCCCCATTTATTTTCTCATTCCTTCCAGATCATTTCATCAGTTTTACTTTTCCTACTTTGGGTGACTTTTTCTTTTACCAATCATTTGGCTAATTCTTGGGATTTTTCTGCATCATATTCTATAATACTCATAGTGACTAAGGCATAAAATCTGGTAGGAGGTTTACAGAAACATCTTTAAACAGGTTTGCCAAGTAGCCACAAGAACTGTCCAGGAGATGAGGCTCAACTGATAGTTAAGTAAGAAACTCTTGACACTCCTTTATTTAGGATAAGCCAAATTTAATACTACTTGTAGATCTGAGTTAAGAGATGGAAAGCTGATGACACAGATAGTCTCTTGTCTGTGTTGAAGCAGAGTAAACCTTAATTTTGAAGAACCTCAAAAAGCAAAACTGGATATTTAAAATACCTAAACACATAGTATCAGACAGACCACCAGGACAGCTAACCTGGGGAGAGGTGTAAGAGATTTTTCAGACAACGTCATTAAGCACAAATTGGAAACAAAGCTGAGGCAAGAGCCGACTGGAGCTGACCCTGTCTTAAAACAATAGGAGACTACACAGCTTTTTGGTATGCATTTAAATCTAGGGATTGTTTAACTTGTGGATACCTATAGATTTACCTTCTTTCTACCATCACCTTCTTGTGTACTCAGACACATAATCTATTTTTAAGTTTGTTAGTAGACTTAAAGATAAATGTGTGTTCTGCAGGACATTGCTCTCTTGGCAAGTGGAGTTTGGTGTAGAAAAGGCACAGATGGAAGAGTCCAGTTCTGTCATTGTTTAGTTCAGTTCTTCAGGCAATACAAACTAGTCATTACGATCATTAAATAATGAAATTCCTCTTAGATATCCTAAGAGGTGGCTGATTTGGTTTAAATCTAGCTTCTCCTTGTTTTGTCTTGAAAGCAAATGTTTACACATTGAAGAATGAGGAAAACCTGCACAGAAGGAGAACTGGTTTGAGGTATCCTGGCCAGTTGCCTCTAATTTTATTTGAGTAGAATTTGTGCACAGTGGGTGTGGTGGTCACTCTGTCTGAAATCCACAACAGTTCTTCCTTGTAACCCGCTTGGTACTTTCCCACCACCTATCAGACATAGCTTGGAATAGTCAAGATACTGATGGGATGTTTGAAGTAACTTCTTCTACTGCATTTTACTACATGCTTGTCTGAATGTTTTGGAACTCAGCCGTCTGAGTATGAACTGACAAACCTCTTAACAAGCAGTTAATATAAGCCAGAAAGTTTTAAGAGCGTTCCTCAAACATCCAATTCCAGAAATCAGGTTAGATTTACAATTATTTGCATTGCTTGTTCAAAGTCAACATTTATCTTTCTTATATGCTTTGAAGAAGGTGATTTTTGACTTGCAATTATTGATAACGTGTAATTAAACCACTAATCTTCAAGCATAATTATAATGTCTATGAAGTTTTGCATTTTCTTAACCTTTCTAAATAAATAAGGACTTTAGAGAACACTTGAATTTTAGATGATAACCTAAAGAAAAGAAAACAGGAGTCAATCGAATCTCATTCGTACATTCACTGAGAGTGAAAAGAATTTCTGGAGATAATCTAGTCATTTCCTGTTTTCTCAAGCAGGTTCTTCTTCAGCAGGTTGTTCAAGACCAGTCAGACTCTTGAGTATCTCTAGAAATGGAGACTTCACAACCCCTCTGGTTGTCTATTTCAGTGTTCTACCACTCTTAATGGTGAAAGCTTTTTTTAATTGTAAAATCATAGAATAAAATTGCATAAATTAATTCAGACTTGTCCTGAATAAATTACTGGGGCTTTTGGTGCACCTTCCTATGTTAGTGTCTTGATATTTATCAAGTTTAACTAATAGAGTGTCTCCAGAAGAATGGTCATGAATTGCATTGCTTATAGCATCTGGGTAAGCTTTTGTCTGCAACAGTCTGGATGTTTTTAATATGAAAAGCAGATGACATCAACGGAGAAGGATAGGAGAAGTACTTTCTTTACATAATTTCTTTTTCTGTTTGATCTGGAATGAGTGAGTATTGTATTGGAAGCATCCTGTATGAAATAGCTTTCTCTTTGAGATTTTAACATCTTTAAAGGTTGTCATTTAAAAGTGTTCCTCTGGAGATTAATCACAAACACCTGAAATCAGCATTTCTGTATTAGGAGATAACACTGAAATCAGTCATGCACAAGAAGAGAGATTGATGTTTTTTGGAGATGCTTTTGGAGGAAGAGTTTCTCCAGACAGTGGGAGTGATGGAGGTGACAGATATAGAAATTGCTGTGCTGTAATCAAACTAGTAAGGAAAAAGGCTTCTAGGATTAGAAACTTAGCAATATCTAGGTAGAGCTGTAAATGAATACAGAAATGCTTTTGGGTATTTCCATATGGTTTGTTACAGAAATGTGACAAATTGCTGAGGCTGAAGGCATGAAGGTCATGGAGTCTAACCTCTGCTCAGGGCAGGGTTCTCTAGAGCAGGTGCTCAGTCTTCTGTCCTGTTGGGGTTTGGATTCTCTGTTACTGGATGTATTAATTATATGCAATTAACCTGTTCCATTTAGGCAATTTGTGTTTGCCTGTGGTGTTTTGAGGAGGAGATGGGAGAGAACAGAAGTAGCTTTGGGGGGTGGGATGGGGGTGGTGTCCTCACCTTTGGTGCCATAGTAGGCATAATTGGTGCAAAATTATAAATGCCAGGGTTGATGGGCTTGTAAGTAAACCCTCTCATAATATGTAATTAGGTGTAAAAATTCCTGGATTTTTTTTTTTTTATCATATTGTTAAATGCATACTGTATACATACCATACAAGAACTTGGTACTACAGCATGAGTTCTGTTACCTCTCTTTTGGGCAATAAATAAATTTGCCATTTGTGCTTTTGTGTATGTAAATTTTATCCTTTTCTATTGTTGTATATACAAGCTAATCATTCTGACTAGCATTTTGTGAATTAGATATGTCGAATGCTTCCCTATGGCTTGTTGACACTTTTTTGAATTTATTTTGATGTCTTAAAAAAAAAACCAAAAACCCCAAACAAATTAAAAAAAAAAAAACAGAATACGGGAGTGTTTCTGGAAAGATTATTGCTAATAAAGAATAGTATTCTTCCTAAATGTATCCTCCCACTATATTAAAATTCTCCACCTATTTGGATTCTTATGCACTAAAAGTACTTCTAAAGTAGTATGTTAGTTAGGGATAGTAGTAGGGTTTGAAGTTGTCAAAAGATGACTGCTGCTGAACTCAAGTGTTTAATAAAGTGCTTAAAGTGGCAGAATTAATGGTTAGAAAGGGGCTGTTGTTCAAAGATAAGCACTAATTAAAAATGCTTTATGTCCATTTGTCATCTGAATTTCCAACACTAAACAAACCTGAAAATAATACTGCATCTTCAGCTGATATTTAGCTCTTAAACAGATACTTGTACCTGTTGTTTTGAATATTGGAACAAAATGAGCCTTTAAACAACTTGTTACTGAGAAGGCTGTATGTAGTGTTTGAATAACATCTGTAAAATTTTTTGGTTTCTAATTTGGCTCAAATTCTGACATTGAGTAAGTTTCAAATTTACTTCATTTTCCAGCACTATTCTGGAATTTTGTCACTTATATTTTTTTATGTTCAATGAAAAAGTTTAAGAGTGAGTAGTGGATTCCCAATGTCACTTCAAACTTGATGCTTCTGCACATCCTCTAGTGTCTAACAGGTCATTCTATAGTTCTAAACCTATTCTGCATATCAGTTTTTAAGTCTTGCATGAAACTGAATGTAGCAATTCCTGTGTTGAACACAAGAACAGAAGAAGCTACTTGAAATCTACTAATGTCAGTGGAAAGATTAGATATTGTGACCCTTTGCAGTTCTTGTTGTTTGGGACAGGTACTGTTCTTCCTGTATAAAGAATGTTTTCTCAGTGTGTGTCTGTAGGTTTTAAAGAATTAGCTGTCCGTTGTGTGGCACTGCACTACTAATGATGACTTCATTTGTCTTTTTGCTCAGGACAAAGCTTGGGTTATGGTTTTGTGAACTACGTGGACCCCAAGGATGCTGAAAAAGCTATCAATACCCTGAATGGATTGAGACTTCAAACTAAGACTATAAAAGTATGTAGTGTTAAAATAATGTAAAGAAACGGAACTGTTTTGACTTCCTGATTTGTTTTACCTTTACAAGTGTAACAAGCATTCTGCTAATGTCAGTAGAATAAACTAGGATTTTGCGTATCAAATGGTCCTTTGTAGTCTGTTTAGATTTAGAGTTGGATTAAGTGCAGAGAGTGTAGAAAACTTCATTTTCTTAACCCACTTAACACTTTAGATGTACTTGTTTTAACTGAGAAATTGTTTAATGCTTTAGTCAAAGAAATGCAATATTGCATGTTTGAACACCATATGCTTCCTCATTTTCTCAAAGATGATATAACTTCCTTATTAGTACTTCAGGTTTTATGTTGCTTGTTGTCTTCTTCCTCTTACAAATCCTTAGAATGGAATGCTGAAATAACTCTTTGGGTTATCTATGAATTACTCTGTTTCTAGGGCTCTGGTCTTCAGGTCTCCAATGTTTGGTGTTCCTGTCTTTTTCTGTTATAACTCCTCACACACTTGTTTACTAAATTCAGTTTCTCGAATTTCTAGAAACAAATCTTGAGAGGTACTTTTCTCAAGTATCCTCTTTTGATCCATTAACAGAAGACTGAGGATCTCATTTGAGCAATTCAGCTTTAAAATTGAGAGGGGAGTTGAAATAAAATTATCAGGGAATGTGGACTTGTGAATTGTTTCATGGGCGTTGGTGCCTTAAGGCAATATATGTTCCAACCAACCCACTCTTCCTCATTAACAACAGGGTTTGCTAGCTGATCCCTTGGATAGCAGCTGCCTTCTAACTAGGAGCATGTTTGAGCCCTGAAATAAAGTTCACCTCTAAAAAGGTTTGTACTTAAAAAGCAGTGCATAACCACTGAAAGACAACTGAGACAAAAATAAGATGGCAGTAATTTTGGCCAAAGTGCCTTACCTGTTCTGGATTCATAAGTTTTAATAAAGTGGATTACACTGTCTGTAATACTGCTTTGTAACAAATGGTGACTCATGGCACACAAGTACAATGGATGAAAGGCATGGATGGATGCTTTGCTGCTGGAAGCTCCCCCTGTTTTCTGGCAGACTTCTTGCCCACAGTCTCTCTCATTTTCTACTTTGGGGGAAAATTGAGTAAAGTATTTCCATGCTCCAGGACTTTTGAAGCTGTCTTTTGGGTGGTGGTGAGAAAGGGAATCTGTTTGTGTCCCAGTATTATTGTTTTGCATGTAATGCCTTGGATTGAGCCAACGTGACTCATATATCCAGGGTGGTAAACTGGAAGATATGTTGACTACACAGGCGAAAAAAGGAGGCGATTGTAGAAAATCAAGCCAGGTCTCCCAAAATCAAAATGTTCCCTTCAGGACGATTATGGTAACTTTGTGCTCCTCATGTTTGAATTTTTAGTCCTTTTTCACATTCCTAAGTGGTTAATTAAAAAAAGGTGAAAATTGAATGGACAGATAGGAGCAATGACAGTGATGCTTTTTCTTTCCTGCCTGCTTTTTCTTTCCTGAATAGGAGTGTTAGTACATATTTAGGCTTCAAAAGAAAAAAAGTAGATATTTGTTCTCTGTACATTTTTGAGACCTCTGTAGGTAGGCTTAGTGTTTTACCAGATTGATGGTTCAAGTTTGTTGCCCATTAGTGGATAAAACTGGAAGGAGCTTTGTTGATTCAGTCACAGTGTGATGTATCTTCACATTGTGACTGAACTGAGTGTAATCCTACTCAGAGGGAACTGACTGTCCTGACCCTGATGTGTGATGCTCTGGGTTGAGGCTGTGACAGATACCTCTGATCCACAGCTGCTGTGCTCGCCTGCTCATCGTTGGATGTATTTTTCTGATCCCTAAGGGCATGCCACTTACTGTTTTCTTGAAGTAAGACACATTGAAAAATGTGGATTTGCAAAATGCTGTCTTAAGGGTTGTTTTTTGTTGGTTTTTTTTTTTTAATATTGATAGCAATATAAAATCTTATTACCTCTTTTTTTAAAAGAAGATCCTGCAGAATGCTTTATGGAAGTGAATATGGATGATGAATATAAGCATTCCATAAATGCTTTATGGAATTCACTTTGTTTAGTGAATTCTCTGCAAAGTATCTTAGGCAACTTTCAGGTGTGTATCTCCAAAGCAAGTCATAGCAGACTTAGCGTGGTGGCAGTTGTACTGTCTTCTGATTTAACTGAACAGTGAAACATTAGGGTGGGTGTACACACTGATGCTGAAGCCTCTTCAGGGTGCGTTAGCTATGTGAGCCCTGCTCAGCTGGACGGTATGCCTCCGTTCTTACATAGTGCCCTCTGTGGCATAATTTATTGTTTATTTGCAGTGCAAACAGGTGTATGTGTCCTGCATACATGAAGGATTTGCTTCATTGAATTTGTTTCAATGAAGTTTGGGCTTCATTGAATTGTGCAACTTCAGTTGAAATACGTAACTGCGGTGTGAAAACAAGTTGCATCATATGAAAGCTAAAATATTTTCTGTAGCTTCTCTTCTGGAAGATGATGCTGCTGGCAAGTTCTTTATCTCTGTTCTATTTAACAGACAGTAAAAATGTTGATTTTTGTTCCTGGAGAGATGTTTCTGCTTGCCTGTTCACTTGTCCTTGACTTTTTTTTTATTTGGGTTATCCTGGAAAGATCAGTTCTTCCCAAATGCGGGAAACTCAGAGGAACAAACAGGTTATGAGAGTCACTGATTTACACATAAGGATAAGAAAATTGAGTGCATGTTTTTGTTGTCTTGGCTTTTGCTTGAGAGAGGAGAAATGTTCCATGGCTTCCTCTCCCCTTAGGGAATTTTTATGAGAAAATGAAAAAAAAATATATACAAGTGAAATTATTCTGAGATTATCTAAAGAGGAATATCTCTCAATGTGAACTAAAAGAGAGCTGCTTAGAAGTCAGATTTAATAAAGTTTTCCTCCTCTGAAGTTCTTTGGATTATTGGGATGTTTACATGGGTAATTACTACCTGTCAGGGGAATAGAAATTTAGGAAATATTTTATCTGAAGTGTTCAATCTGTAGGTTTTCTTCCCACTCCTGTATAACTTTGCATGTAATAAAAATACAAACAGGCTTAATGTGTAACATTCTACCAACTTGTACTGGAATGAAATTTGACAAATTCTTTGGCTACAAGATGTCCTAGTTTGCCATCATCGCCTAGTTGACTGCCCTACTGTAGAAAGTTGTGTCATGAGATAAGCTAGTTAAGACTTCAGTAGAAGAGTGAGTACTAAGCAGTCAGCTTTGCAAATGCCCAAAAAAGTGCAGTACAGCAAGGGAAGACTTGAAGTGAGGGGTGTGCTGCAAGTTTGTTAGTGTTCTGTGTGTCATTGTTTTTAAAACTTGGCATTACGCTGTGCAATTTCACTTGGTGCCTTGAACCACTACTTAGATTTAAAACATTGATTGTAAAGGAATTATCCTGTAACTTAACTGGTTAGTAGCTGCACCCTTAAGAAATTTTACCAATTATAGTACGCTTAAAAATGCTTTGGACACTTAATGGAAAAGAGCAAAACACTAAAAAAGATGTATGCTGGTTTGATTTCTGAGTTTAGTACAACACATAAAAAAGATGGATGTTCCTGTCTTCGTCACTGAACTTTGTAGAGAAAAATTTTGGTAATGTCACTTTTTTGTAGTATTTTTTTGATTAACTAATATCCCTGGGTAGCAATGAGTTGTGTAAAAAGTCTATTAAAATACTGTAGGCGAACTGTGAAGGTGAGAGAAACCCTCCTTACCTTGTTGATTTTATTTTAATTGATTCCCACCTGCCCCTCCACTAATATTAAAGAACACTGATCTACTAAGGAGCAAAAGGGAATGCTGTGTGGAGGTTTAATTTAAAGCTAGTGCATTTTACTAATGTTGTCAATCAGCAAAGGCTGAGAAAGGGGCTCTGGTGCCCGAGCATTTAGTGGTTTTGACAGGATAATTAATTACCTCAGGATTGTATTCTTAAGGTCAAGTTGAACTGCTCTAGCAGACCTGAAACAGAAGAACAATTTTTCTTGTAAGGAAGGTAAAGGTGGTTTTTTTCCTTAAATTTCTGCGGGACTTACATAAATTATAATTATGTAATCTTTTAGCTATGTTAACAGTTAAAGCTTTGACAGCATTTTCATTTTAATACTACACACGCACACACATCTTTTCACCCCCCAGGTAAAATTTATTCTTCACTGAAATTCAGATCTCCTCAGACTTTGAATGTTACTTAATCAACTTAAGCTGGCTGCTTGTTTTTCATGTAGCTGAATAATATTGAGAGGAGGACGCATTTCCTTATGCATATTGCTGTCACTTCCTGTAAACCACGTTATGGCCACATGGTTGTTCGTTCGTTCACACACAGTGTCAGGCCAAGCCATGAAATGTGTTATTCTCGCCTTCAGCAATCACAGTTTGTTTTCTATTTGAGCCCCAAGTGCCAGATTGCTGCAGATTAGAGTGTCTTTCAAGAGTCCATCCCTGCTTCTTGGAGGGAGAGAATCCTTGGACCAGTGCAGCTTACCCTAAGGCTTCTGAGCAGGCTTGCAACCAGAAAGCTTCAGCAGTTCAGTCAGGTCCTTCCTGGGCTGCACAGGGGATTCCTGACACAGAAATGGAGATGTTAGAAGGGGTCAGGCATACTCTGTAGAGTTGATGGGAGTCTGCAAGCATTGCTCAAAAGCCAAGTCTTATGCTATTAAAAACAAACAAAATAAAAAGTCAACAAAACCAACAAGAAACTGCTTGTTACTACTGAAATTGATGCTGCATCTTTGTACCTTGCCCTAACCTATGCTGTGCAAAGTCCTCTAAAAAGGTCGTGGCTTTCTGCATGGATTCAAAATGCTATAAATGCCTGGCATGGAGATGTGTCCATTGTTTTGAGGGTTTTTGTTTGTTTGAGGTTTTTTAATTATTTTATTTTGTTTTAAATCCAGTATCTGTTTTATTTGTAGAAGGGTTTTTATTACTGTAAAATATGGTTCTGCTTACTTTCAAAATTTTGTCAGTCTTGAGACAAATAGACCTCTGTTAAACTATCAGCTATCAAGTTTTTTTGTCTATATTATGTTATATGTTGACTCTGTTGTCTTTCATCCATGAAGTAATAGTATCTCCAGAAAGGTTGTAAGATATTCCAGTGAACTGTAAGTTGCATTGGATGTCTTTTGTGCATTTCTAGATGTGCCTGTGGAATACTGCGAGAGATACCCAAGTGTTGTGCTTGCCAGAGACTGTGTCAGTAGTAGCAGCTCCTTAGGTATAACATGAGGTTTACTCATTTCCTTCAGGAGGATAATTGACATCTTGTGTTTTAAGATTTTATTCCTGTTTGTATTATTCATGTGGAGGGCTTACTATTATACTGTGTATTCTTGTCCTCCTTGAAAGGTAACTGCTTTTTTTATTCCTAGTGCATCTGAAATTCCTGTGCTCTCAATTGTTTGGACATGAGTTGGGATCAGGATCATGAATGAAAAGTATAAGGAAAGGTCTTTTGGGGCTATAAGAATGTGAAAAGCATGAAATGGAAAATTTTTGGGAGACTAGTGCTCTCCTTTTATTTCATATATTTTATTTGTAATTAAGTTCTAAGTTAAGTGTTTCTTATTTTTAGCAAGACAGTGATAGTTATTGACGGCAAGATTTAAAGTGTTCTCCGTATTGGTCCTTTTAAAGGCAAAACAGAATTGCTGTTCTGTGACTGTAGTGCATAATTCCTATCTCATGTTTTATGTCAGGGGACTTGATTATTGTTTTTCTTTTATCAGGAGCTTATGACCCTGATTTAAAACTGCTACAGTATCTGGAACACTTCTGGGAAAACCTCGGCTTCTGTTTCTGTCAGTAGCAGGACTTCCAGCTGGTTTCTGTTCTTAGCACATACATTTCTTTCTGTTCACCAAGTGGAGTTTTGGGTGTCAGTTGCTTTAGACCAAGTCTTCTGAAAGCCTTTTTCTGGTGTTCCTCTGTGCTATGAACAGCAGCATTTTATGAGGTCTTCTCTGAGCAGCGTGCTGTCCTTAATTGTTTGTATCCTGAGGAAGACTTCTGGTCCTTGTCCCCTCAGATACAGGCTGGTCTTAAGCCTAAATTTATCAGGTTGGTCCATTCATGCTCTCAGCTGAGTGGCAACAGATGTGGATCCCATGACCCTGGGTTGTAGCTGTCAGGGCTGGAACACTTTGAGGTGTGGACTAAAGTAGAGAAACCTCTTCTGATAATTATGCTGAAAGGTTATCGCTTCTGTGTCTGTTTTTTCAACGCATTGCACAGCAGGCTGTAAAAGCAGGACCTTTATGGGATATGGCTGTATTTACCAGCATAATCTAAACTTGTAAGTGAAGCTGTGTTGAGCTTTTTTAGCTCCCCAGAGCTGGGTGTAAGTTGCCTTTAGACAGGGAAGTCTGGAACTCCAGTTTGCTCTGTCCACAGAAACGTGCTACTGCAGGCTTCCACCATGAAGATGTATGTACATTATTCCAGCATGTACGTGTTCAAAAAGGTAGTCTTGTGTACTGGGGAAAGTGGCCTTGAACCTTTGTTTGGAGTGGAACAATGTTTATTTGAGGTAGTACACTTGATGAATATACAGCAATGTACTCTCCTGTTTCAGGAAGAAAGCTGTCACTGGCCAGTGATAAGCTGAGACACCATCTCTGAGGTGTGCTGCAGCTTCTTCTTACTAGAAATAAAGTTAAGAAGAGTTCTTGAATCACGGTATCTCATACAAATTTAATTGCAAGTTAAGAACACTTGCCTGGCACAATGGCCTCTGAGAACATTGCTGTAAGAAAAAGCAGTATGTCTTTGTTTCTGTTGTGCTTGCCAAGGAGGCGTACACATTCCTGATTTATTCCTTTTCTCAGTATAAATCTGTCTGCTTTGTAGGTAGGTTTAACCCATTTTCATCTGCACATACTGGATGGTAGTTTTTTGTTGGAGGTTCTTTTTCCACAGAAACATGCATTTTAAAAGAACTGGACGCTACTCTTAAGGGCAAATAATGTTTAAAGCAGAAAGATTGCACTCGAAGCTCATGAAATTTACTGACATTCTGATTTTAGCATTTAAAGATTTCAGATTTGAAGACTTGGGAGAATACATTAAGTGGATGTATGTAGGAAAAATTATATTAAATTCTCAAGTTTTTTGAGGGAATACAAATACTTTGTCCTCTACTAATAATAAGATAAAAGAGCTCGAAACACAGTACTGAGGTTTCTCTAGGTAGTAGCAAATAATAAGAAACTGAAACATTCACTTGAAGGGACTGTGTCTCTTTATTATTTTTGGTAACTTCTTTGTTTGACCTGCTAACTTTCACAGTTTTCACTTGAAAATTTTAAATCTGTTCATCTTGATGTTCGGAAATTAAATATTAAAGCAGTGAAAATACTTGGCTTTGGTGGTGTAATGTTTGCATTTCTAGAAAGAAATGTCTTTCCTACTAACTGCAGTGGAAAATTTCAGTAAAACTGTTCTTAAATTGATGTCTTCAGAGTAGTGCTGTTCAGTGTTGTACAGTGTGTGTCATCATCCAATATTTACAGGCTTTCAGGCTGTTTATTGACTTGCCTTGTGTTCAGTGGTTTTGATATCGCATAACTGTAATGTTCACCTGTTGAATTAGCTGTGGAATTAAGAGAAAATCACAGCTGTTACACAGTACATATAAGTACATATAAGTACTGTTAATTCAGTCCCTATAAAAATTGTTTAAATAGACTAAATCTAGAACTACCAGCACGTAATCACTGAGTGAGCAAACTGAGAGGATACAGGTAGGGAAATGAGTCTGAGTCTTTGCTTTAGATGCGTATCACAGGCGAAATAACTGGACTTTGACATAAAAAATTAAGAAGGGTATGTCCCATGTATATCACATACTCTAGGCATGGTTCTTTTGCATGGGAATTAGTTATACCAGTAATGTTTTGTGGTCTCCTTGTTTTTCTCTAGTGGTGCTGACTTGCAGGAGTCACAGATTACTAGTAATATTTTTCCGAAGAAAATCCAACTTAATTTACATTATGTTTCTGAAGTTACATGTTTCTTTCAGATTTCTTGCCTGGTCAGTAGATCTGGTGCTTAGCAAGATGGTTAAATAATGTGTTCAGATATCAGTGATGAACCACTAAATTCGGTTTAATACGTGTTGTTCCTGTGACTAATGTGCCCAAATTCAATGTGTCAGGAGTAGTCACTGGGATACTTTCCACATAGGGTAATCTCTGATCAGAAGTATGTTCTTAGACGTGAAAAATACGCTGTAAACGTGCTTCAAGGACTTGAAGGTAATGACACTGAAACTGGATTAGTAAGAGTAGTATATACTGGTATAGAATATTGCTTTCATTTATTTGCACTCTTGAAACTGCATTCAATGTAGGCCTTGACTGCTGTGTCAGACTACCTGAAATGTCTTTTACCAGCGAGGGCATGGGCAATACTGGATCAGCTGTCACTATGAAAGAACTCCTACTTACTTACCAGAGGAAAATTAGAGAGTTTTGCAGAAACTGCTTTATATCTTGACAGATACTGGTTCTATAGAATAAGGTAAACTTGCAGTAAGTTAGTAAATATTTTTTACAGGTTTCTTCTGATAAACTCTGTGTGAGTTTATATTCTTAATATGTGGCAGCATTTGTCCAGCAGTGTGAATTCGCCTTTGAAAGATAGTGTCTCTCTTTTGAATTCCTCTTTGAATGAGTAGGAAGAAAATTACTGTGTTGTTGGTTTCATACAAAAAGCTGACTGGGAATCCCCTGTCCTGTCGACACTTATATCCTGTCTTTATGTGAAGTCCATGTCTTAAGAATTTCTGAAGATTTCTTGTGTGTTACTGGAGAATCACAGAATGTCTGAGGTTGAAGGCACCTCTGAGAGCATGTACACTGTAAGCAAGTTGCCTAGACCTGTGTCCACTTGGATTTTGAATGCCTTCAGAGTTAGACTCCACAATCTGAATTACTTCTTCCAATGCTTGACCAAGTCTTTATTTACCATGAAAATGTGTTTCCTTATGGAATGAAATCTATACAGAATTTCCAAATGACTTTTTTTTTTGCTTTTCAGTTTGTGCCCATTGACTCTTGTTATGTCACTTAATACTGCAAAGAACTGTGTGGATCCATTTTCTTTGTTTCCTTCATCAGATTTTTATGGCTAAGATGTTATCTCCAGATTGAGCAATGCCAGCTTCAGCCTTCCCTTGAATCAGAGGTGCTCCAGTTCCTTAATCACTTCTGCGACCATTTACTGGATTCAGTCAGGTTGGAAATGCCTTGGAAATGCAGTGGAGAGTCCAGAGCTGGAGATAGTCCTCTGCAAGTGTCTGACCAGTGCTGATAGGAAGAATCGCCTCCCTTCACCTATTGGTGAAGCTACTAATTCAGCCTAGGTGGCTGTTGGCCATCTGTGTGTCACTAGGGTGCATTCTCTTGGCTTATAATCAACTTTGTATCTGTCAGGACTCCAGAGTTCTCTGACAAGTTGATTCCAGGCAGTCAGCTCCCACCATGTTCCTGTACATGGGATTTTTCTCTCCAGTGGGAGTATTCTGATTTTCTTGTTGTTGAATGTCTTTGAGTTTCCTGCTTGCCTGATTCTCCCGAAGACTGAAGTTTCTCAGGATGGCAGCACAATCCTCTGGCCTGTCAGCCGCCCCTCAAAGCTTTATATCACCACTTGAGGTGGTGCATTGCCCCATTATCTAGTGCACTTGTTGGATCCAGTGTCGATGGAGGCCAGGGACTAGCGTCTTACTGAACATCGTGCCACAGATTGTGACCCACTGAGCCTGGTAGTTCAGCCAGTTTTCACTGCCCCTTAACTGCTATATGTTTAAGCACGCAGAAGTGTGTACTTGATGTGCATCTGGTGAGAATAATACAGGAGAGCATCAGGTCTCTGAACAGGTGGTATAAACAACATCCTCTGTTCTTCCCTTGTTCACCAATGCAGTCATGTCATTCTAGAAGACTGTGAGGTTGGTCAGACATGGTTTTGTGTTTATAAATCCGTGCTGACTGCATCCAGTCACCTCTGTGTCGTTCATGTGACTGAAAGAGACTTCCATGGTTAGTTCCTCAATCACTTTTCCAGGGACTGAGTTGTCTGACTGACGTGTAGCTATCCAGCGGGCAAGAGAGTTTCTTGCTACTAGGGTGGGTGGTACTTGCTTCTTTTCACTACCCAGAAGCAACCCTTGTTCCCTATGACTTTTCAGAGTGTATTGGGTCTGACTGAGCTGGAGCTCATGTCCCTGTAACAGCCCCCACAGTGCTGCTGTGCTTTGCATTGATAGTTGGAAAGGTGCTGAGAGCACACCCCTGTTTTGGCAGGTGCTGAGCAGCACCAGCACAGCATCAGCACAGTCTCTCCAGCATTCCTCCCTCCATCAAGGGGGCTGGAGGTGGGCAAGATCCAGGGAGCTGACCCAAACTGACCAAAGCAATATTCCATGGCTTATGATGTCACCTCAGATATAAAAGCTGAGGGAGAGAAGGTGCAGGATGAGAGGCATTGGTCATTTTACAGTGTTTGCCTTCCAGAGCAGCCACTCCACATGCTGAAGCCCTGCTTCCCAGGAAGTGGCTGAGCATCACTCACCAATGGGAAGTAGAGATTAATTTATTTCTTTTTCCCTTTTCTTATGTGCATGCAAACTTCTGCTTTTTTTCTTGCAAAAATCTCAGCTTAGAAGTTGTTTTCCATCTATTTTTCTCTTCCCTGGGAAAGGGAGTGATTGAACAGCCTGCTGGGCAGCTGGTGCCCAGCCAAGGTCAACCAACTACACGAAGACACCCAAGAGTTACCTTCCAGCAACATCTGTCAGCTTCTTCAGCACTTGTGGGCACAGCCTTTCAGGCCCCATGGACTTCTCTCGATGTAGTTTAAATACTCCTCATTGTGATCCTCCACCACTGAGAGTATGCGCTCCTTGTTTCAGGCTTTTCTGCTTCTCTTGGGCCTGGATTCCTGAAGGTCATTTATGCTGGTAAAGACTGAGGCAAGGAAAGTACTGAGTGTCCTGTCCATTTTTTGTGTCCCCAGTCAGTAGTTTTCCTGTCCTGTTCAGCAGTGGATTTGTTTTTCCTCAGTCTTCCTTTTGCTGACAGATCATTTTGTTGCCTTTCAGGTCTCTCACCAACTTCAAATCCAGCTCGGTTTTACTTTCTCTAACTTCATCTCTGTGTGATTGGGAGCTATTTCTGTTTTCACATCCTTTACACGTTGGGTTTATGTTGGAGTTTAAGTCCTTGTTCATCCAAGCAGATCCCCAGACCCCAGACATGTTTGCTTGATCTCTAGCTCGCTAGATTTGGGTCGGAGGTGATTCTTCCCGTCACTGGAGATGGCAAGCAGGGACATCAACATGGTTTCCAGACCTAAAAGCTGTTCTAGCAGCTTGGTTTGTAGGAACTGTGGTGTCCACGCCTGTGCTGCTAGGCTGCTGTAATCATCAGGGAGGTCAGGGCAAGAAGGGGGAATTTTCATTTCTTTTTCATCACCGTTGAACTTGAACCACAGATCAGCAGGCCTTTTGAGTTACTTATTGCTTCTAGCCTACTTCAGTGCCAGTGACCAGCAGGAGGCAGGGTCAAAAGCTTTGGTTATTAAGCATTACCTCACGTCACTTACTTTACTTTAAAAGTTTTTCTTTGCATTTTATCTGTCTTTTCGTACGCATCGCAACTGTTATTTCTGCTAATGTTGTACATCCTCTATTTTACTCTATCTGATGTGTTGAATTAGAATGATTTTGACAAGTAGGAGTGGGCAACTCATTGAAAAGTCCTATTAATGTATTGGATTGCTTAGCAAGTGGAGCTATATGATCTATCACCATCTATAGAACTACTTCTAGAGGAAGTAGTTCTAGTCTAGAACTAGACTAGCAAGTAGCTAGTCTAGATAGTTAGGAGACTGGGAAAACAGTAGCAACACAAGGTACAGCTTAAGGGTTTTGGCAGGCCTTTGGTGTCTTCTACTTGTTAGAGATTTTTTTGTCTTGTTTGAAAAGAGCTTGTGAGGCTTACACTCTGCCACCTCTCTTCTGAGTGCTTGCAAGTGTGCATGCTTAGCAAGCAGCTTCGTAGCAGGTATTTGAGTTCAACAAAGTTAATATAAAGTCCAGAATACATCCTTAATCTTCAGCTAACTGGGGGGTTTTGGTTTTTCAGTAATGAAACATTGTTTGGCCCACAGTTGTGTAGCTTTCTTGTTAAATTGAAAGATAAGCCACTCGTTTTCATTGCTCTGTCGCTGACAGTCACTCTAGGAATTGGACATTTTCTCTAGAGGACCAGAACAAATGCATATGGAAAGAAAAGCTTGTGTATGACAGCTTAAAAAAGGATTGGGTAGGACACTACTCAGTGCATCTCAATTCTAGATGGAATTAAAAACTATGAGACAGTTTATTGTGTTCAGTTATAAGTGGACTTGGTTGCTGTGCCCATCTACCATGTAGATTCAGGGGATATGGAAGAGGTGGAAGAGTTTCTTTGAAAAATGAACATTAAATTAGCTATTTAAAACTGCTTGGGTTAGGTAATTCATTATTTTACTGGACTAGTCCTATTCCCCAGGCAGTCTGTCTCCATTCCTTGGCCTTGGGTCTCCTTAAAGTCATCCTGCCAAGCGAGGCATGGAAGTTTATTTCTTAAAGAAGCTCAGGGCCAAATGGGCAAGTTGAGCAAGTTTTTCATTCCTTAACTGTTGTTTTTTTCTGCCCTGTAGACAAAGGTAGCTCCTTGTTGCTTCTTTGCCTGAATGCAGGCAAACTTTACACTCTGTTTTCCTGTAACTTTGAACATAGGGCTTTAGCTCTTGTGTGGCTCTCATGTGGAAAGAGCAAGGCAGTGTGGCTTAGAAGGTTCCATGTTGGATAGCTACAAGTTTTGGAGGTCAGTCCTTTTCAGTCAGAGCAAAGGTACCTTGCACAAAGCCTCTGGATGAAACTTGAAGGATCACAGTAGTGTTCAGGGTACTGCTTTTTTTGGTCTCCAGTGTGCTCTCTTGTGTTTTGCTTCTGCAGCAGTCTTAAGAGTCTGCCGATCTGCATGGAAATGAGACAGGAAGGACTTGAAAAGAAATACTGAAGAATTAGGCAAAAGATAGAATGACAGAATCAAGTTCCAGTTGCCCAGTATTGACTAACACTGCATGAACAGTGTTAGTCAATACTGGACTAGGGAGGAAAGGAAAGGATATAAATCTGACTACTTCTGGAGCATCCTTTTTACTTTTACATTTCGCATAGGCAAAAAGCCTAGGTTAAGTATTTTGTGCTTTTTGAGCAACATGGATACTCTGTCTTAATCATTCTTGTAGTAAAACCACTTGTACAAACTTCAGTAGGAAGCAGTAAACATGCTGTTTTGTAGCACGTGTCTAAAGGCTGAAGAACTCAATTATCTTAAAATATTTCTGACTTACACTTCGAGGCAGCAGGTAAAAAACTTCTGTCCAAAAGGATCTGAGAAGCTCACTGTTAAATGGCATTTGATTTTAAGGCCTCTGTTGCAGAAATTGACAAGCTGCTGAACAGGCAGAATACAAGTTGGATTCATACTTCTGCCATTTATTCTTAGGCCTGTGAAAGTGATGTAGCAGAGCTTATCCTGACCTCATCAGTGGTTGTGGTTATGTGTCACTTGGTAGCAAGCTCAACACATACAAAAGACACAGCGCTGTTCTAAACACTTGCAAACCTCTAAGTGCTTCAGACTGTCTCTCTGTGCCTTTGGCCTACATATCACACTGAAATCTTAATTCCTTGTATGTTTTAGTGCTTTTTAATGAGAATTCATGGAACACGGGATATTCATGGAACTTCTTAAATTAGTCCCTTTAATCTTACAGTCAGCTAAATGAGAACACCTTGTCCACCAAGGCTTGCTGGAATGTGTACCTAGCTTTTTCGCATTTGTTTGGAAGTACTTTTTATATATGAGTTCATGTAGTCAGCTTCTCCTGTGCGGTCTTAGTTGCATTCCTTCTGTGTTTTCAGAAGCCAACTCCCAGAAAAAAAAACCCAAAAACCAAAAAAACCAACCAAAAAAACCACTGAACTGGCTTTGCAAAGTAACTGTTATGTCTGCTTTTGGGGTTACTTTAATGTCTCAGAACAAATAACACTGTCATATTTCAGCTGGTTTTAAAGTGTTTGTTTTCTAGGATTTTCTTATGGTTTTTTTCTAAGGTTTCTTATGCACGACCAAGTTCAGCTTCTATCAGAGATGCAAACTTGTATGTTAGTGGACTTCCAAAAACAATGACCCAGAAAGAACTGGAGCAGCTCTTTTCCCAATATGGACGCATTATTACTTCTCGTATTCTGGTTGACCAAGTCACTGGTAAGTAGTTCTGCATGGCCTCTCATTTTTGGACTCACAGTTTAAGAAATATTTCATCTCTCACTATAATAGTCTTGTCTCTATAATGTATAAAAGGTGTATGTAGGCCAGAAAATGCATTTTTCTTCTGGAACTGTTCATAAATATGCATGGACAAAAATAGACTGTGTAGTGTACTGAGACAGCTTGAGTCATTTCCACCCTGAAGGTGCAGGTCTGAAGCTTGTTTGATGACTTGTAATAAATTTACAGCTGCCATAATCTTCCTTTCCAAGCTGCTGCATGAAAATAGTCTCCCAGCGCCTTACAAAATGCTATTAAACTTTTTTTTCTAAAACAAAAAATTTATGCACAGCTGGTTCTCTGAGGCTAGGATTACAGAAGCCCCAGACTGGCAATTGCTGTTAAGACTGTTTTCAAGGATAACTCATTAAATTTGGGCACACACATGAACTTTGAGTTCCTCAGGAGCAGATAAGTTCAGTGATTACCCATGCCTTAAAGTGCTAAGATGTAGCAGGTTATTTGCATTATTACAGTGTGTGTCTCAATCAGGTAATGGTTGTCAGTGACACTTTGTGGTTACTCTTCAGACTCAGAGAGTAATGCCTGTGATTTTTTGCTGTCTCAAATGGCTGATCTTGAGGAGCTTTATAATTTTCTTCATCACCTGCTATGAGGTCTCTGCCAGAAATAAGTAATTGAATAAAAAGCCAAGTACATGACAGGAGTATTGAGTGTACAAAGCAACACAGAAAGATGCAGGGCTCTCCAGGTTCTCCCGCTTTGACCCTTAAGGGGTGGGATGGAGGAACTAATTTACCCACATTATTATTCCCTGAATAAGCTACGTTTGATTTATTTATCATTTTTTACCTGTACCTTTTCAAAGTCACATATCCTCTTGGGTAACAAACAGCTTTCAGCTGCATCAGGTAATAAAGTTTTTAAATTGTCTTTCTTTGAAAAGTTTCTATATGCCAGTGTTTGAGTCTTGGCTGACCTTCAGAGGAAGTTGTACGCACACCTTTGAGTTCCACTAAGTTGAAAGAAATCTCAGTGTTGACACCTAATACTTGCTGAGTGTTTTAATAGTGTGAATTTTTGAGAGTGCAGAGAGGCCTGGAAAGGAAAGCTAAAGGCCAAATACTGACTTGTTGATGTAGGAGATTTGTGGGACAAATTCCTAGTCTTTTTGCAATAAATAGCTGTCCACAGTAGGTTCCTGTATATTCATACATAGAAATAGATGGAATTTAACAAATGGACCAATAAGTAAATATGATTGAACTTCTAATGTGCATGGTAATTCTATTCATGTTCATAAATCCTGCTATTTGCAGTGTATTTTCCTGGCATATAGACTGTTGTTAAGGCTTAAGCTTTCTTGCCTCCTTCTTCTTAGTAATTTGGAAGAAGTAGGCTCAAAATGGTATAAATAATAAGGTTGTGACACAAGCTGACAGATAAAAATGCAAAGTTGAAGCTGTGACATTTGCCTCTTTAAAGCTTTCTTAGGCCTATTCATTGTCACTTTGATGGTTTAAATCATAATTGTTTATGAACAGAATACATTTATTGGCATTAATGTCTTTCTCAATTGAGGACAATTGTCTAACTCATCTGGTTATTCATGAACCAAAATATAAAGGGGGGCTCTAAATGGCACTAGAAATACTGCAAAAAAAAAAAAAAAATCTAACTAATGTTGGCTGTTAGTAGCTTTAATGATAATTGGTTCGAGTATCCACAGCTCAATGTGTTTATTTCTAAGACATTTGGAATTTTTGATGTGTGATGTTCCTAAGACCTTCCATTAACATTTTTGGATTCCCTTGCATGTTGCCTTTGACTTTTCCATATTGAGAAAAGTTTCCTTCAAAAGTAACACCTAGTGATGCATGGTGATAAACGAAAACCAAATCTTTTACTTAGAGGTAACCACTGACTGCTAAAACATAGCTGTAATTCCCATTATTGCAATATAGTGTGTGCACATCCTCATTCTCTCAGCATATTTGCTCCAAAGAGAGCTCCAAGGGATGCTGCAGGAGAAGAAAAGGTATTTTTTTCATGGCTGGAGAGCAGAGAACTAAACAATTTAGAGAATTTTTGTGAATTTAGGTTCTGAAGAGTAGCATGAACCAACCAGAGGTAACATGCAGCTGGGTTGGGTTCATCTCCATCCAACAAAATTCCTTTGCTTCTAAATTCCTCTTTGGCTTCACTATATTTAAGTTGTTTCCACTTTTTTCCCTCAACCCTCCACACTTTTTACAGAAATGTGTCCTACATCAGTTAAATTAAAAAATAAAATCAAAATTACAGTAGAAAATTCTTACTCTACACGAAAGCTCAGTTCTGTTAAGCTCAAAATTATCACGTGTTCACAACAATTGACCATCAACATAGCGATCAGCCACGCAAATAAAAAGTTAACATCCAGTATTGTGGCGTTTCTGAATTCACTGCTGTATGCTTTTTTCACCTTGTGCAGGGGTGTCAAGGGGCGTGGGGTTTATCCGGTTTGACAAGCGAATTGAAGCAGAAGAAGCTATCAAGGGCTTGAATGGCCAGAAACCTCCAGGTGCCACAGAGCCCATCACTGTAAAGTTTGCTAACAATCCAAGCCAAAAAACCAATCAGGCCATTCTTTCCCAGCTGTACCATTCTCCAAACAGAAGGTATCCCGCACCTCTAGCTCAGCAGGCTCAACGTTTTAGGTAAGTCAAATACTGTGCACAACTGTGCTGAAGCTCGCATGTTCCCACAGGCCTGTTTGTTTGCCTCCACTCTTGTGCTTTCTGGCTTGTCTGACTTCTCTGTGGGGAGAAACAGATGAATGTTGAACTTCATCTGTGCTCCCACAGTACAGCTAAAACCAAAAATGCATGCCGTCCTATTGATAGTATTTCGGCATCTAATAAGCATACTTAGCTAAACCCAGCTGGCATCTTTCTTCTACTCAGTCACTTAAATTTTTTTTTCAAAGATTACTTTTCATTTCCTAGGTTATTCTTGATTAATGTGCAAGTTGATGGAGTTAATACTGACCTAGGAGATCTGGTGTTTTTTCTTAGCCATGAGCATGCCACAGCCAGCTTCCTCTTACCTACCATTTTTCCTCCCCATTCCGGCTTTCAGTTTTTCCCTAGTTAGTCGTTTATGTCCTTCATGCCATACTTTGTTTTTTCCTGTTACAACCTTTCATAATGAAGATTGTTCAAGTATTTTCCACCTGTGCTTTTTGGGGATTTTTGTTCTCATCATGTTGAAACTATAGGCATACAGTTCTTTGTGCTACTCAGTGTATTGAAAAGAACAGATGGTGAGAACAAAGTGAAAAAAACACTGTATTATCTTCATCCATGAGTTCCTTGGATTTTTTTCAGTGATTTTGATCATTTCTTCCCACCCTCTGCCCCTGAACAATGTGACTGGAATGTGTTAAATAGTAATATACTCAGAGTATTTCTGTTTTCTTTTTCAAGAAACAAAACCAGGTGACAACTTCCTTCAAAGAGAATGTACCAAATTTCGAATGCTCTCCATTGGCTAGGCTTGCTTATAAGCCAAATATTGAAGAGTTCAGGGACTTCACTTCTGTCAGAATTTCTGAATGTTTCTTTTCTTCACCTTTTTAGCCTTGAGTGCTGAAAGTGTCTCACCAGGTGTGGGGAGTAGGTGTTCTGCCATGAGAGGGGATAACCAATTTTATTGACTTTTTAGTGGATCTTCTTACCCTTTCTTAGGTAATAAAAAGGCTACCTTACATCAGCGTTCTAAATATTGCATAAAAATAGGCTTGCCATTATTCCATAGTGTATAAGGGCAGAAATTGCAGGATGGACTCAAGTGTGTTGTATGAAATAAGATCATGAGTGAGCTGTTGAACAGTCTGTGTGTTAAAACATTCAACATATTCTGGCAAGCCTTGGTCTGCAGACTCCTTGAGTTCTTCTGACTGCCCATGTTCTGAGATACTCCTCCATGTTCATTTTCACTCAGATGTTGGCTGGGATAGCATCAGTATTTCGCAGATACTACAGGTAAATCTATCATGAGTTGTAAAAATCCTCCCAGCTTTCAGAGTTTTTGGGGGGGATTTTGGGGGTTTTTTGGTTTTTTTTTGGGTTTTTTTTTTGGTCTTTTATAAGACCTATTTCTTTGCACTTAGGTAATTCCAATAGACTACTCTTCTGTCCTGCAAGTTTAGGCTTTGTACCTTAAATTTTGACTGGTGGAAATTCATTTTTCTTTAATGGAATTGTATTTTTATGTAGGTCCATTTTCATTTCCCTGGGAAGTTGTTTTTTTCTGAGATACTAAGTGTAAAGTAATGCTTATAAGCACCTTAAGAGATACTATGATTTGCCCCACATACAAGTGTAATGGTAACAAAAAACATTGAGTCTGCAAGTCTGCAAATAGGAGAGAGAGTAAAATCTCTCTGCCTTTTATTGATGTGGAAGGAAGAAAAAAGTTTAACTGACTGGTCAAAAGGTAAACTGAGGTTGCAGACAATTGGAATTTATTTTGTTTTTTTTTATATTGGGGCTTTCAGGCTAATATTTCATCACTAAAAGACAGTCTTACCAAATTTTACATCTTTACACTGTAAAGGGAAATTGTCTTTTCTTGTCTTCTAGGTTGTTGCACTGTTTTGTCATTCCAGATCTGGTGCTGACTACATAGTTGAGATGGCACCAATGCTATATATCTTTCATGTGTTATGCATGCAAGAAATCTTATTTGCTGACATTTCAGGCAGGATTACCTGATGCAGTTGCCCCACCTCTGTTAATAGTTGACAGAGGCCTGAAAACAGCTTAAACTTTACTAGTAAAAGCGACAGGATCAATACAATACTTCCTTTTTTTCTCATTAAGAGAAAACTAGAGCTGGACTTTGAAAAGCAGCTCTATATAATTGTTTCTCAGTTTCTGTAAGATGCATAACTTAAAGCATCTTTAAAGATTTTCCAGTGGAAGTCCCTGAGAGTTTTTCTGAATTATTTTTAAGTCTTCAAGGTAACTGATGAAAATTTTACAAGTGATACCATTACTGTACTAAGTCCTCATCTGACTGCCCTATAACAAGGACCTGTAAGTGGTGGTGTTTGTAGAACTCTTCACCTTGCTCTCCACCCCAAATGTCAATGATAGTAGACCTCAGTCATCCACACTAAGCCTACCAATATTAGTCAAGTGATTTTAATTTCTTTTTTTCAGCTCTTTTAGGGGTTCAGTAGTTTCTTGTCAGTGTATTCCACAACAGAATTTCCTGCAGAATCAATGCTATGTAGAAAACTAAATCAAATGAATGTTTTTTACCTAAGCTCATATTTTGTTGAGTCTTGAAGAGGATCTGTAATAAGACTTCCTCTTCCTGTATCTGGCATGTGCCTGGAAGAAACAAGAGCTTTTTCAGGGTAAACATTTTATGAAAGAAGCAGTCTAAGGGACGACAGGAATAAGAGTAATAGGATTGGTATGCACTGTGTGTTTCAGGTATTGGCTAGGTAATTTCAAAGGGTTTAGAGTTGTGGTGGCACTCTGTAGTTGGGGGAGGTGAGGGAAGAAACACATGGAGAAATCTTAAAAATAATATGTGTGTGTGTGTGTGTGTGTATTCTAGAAACACTTCATCCTGGAAAATCATAGCGTCATAGAATATCCTGGGTTGGAAGGCACCCACAAGGATCATCGAGTCCAGCTCCTGGCCCTGCACAGGACCATCCCCAAGAGTCACACCATGTGCCTGAGAGTATTGTTCAAACAATTCCTGAACCCTGGCAGGCTTGGTGACATGACCACTTCCCTAGGAATTCCAGTGTCCAGCCACCCTCTGGGTGAAGAGCCTTTCCCTAGTATCTGACCTAAACCTTCCCTGACACAGCTTCAGGCCATTCCCTCTGGTCCTGTCACTGTCACCACAGAGAAGAGATCAGTGCCTGCCCTTCTTTTTCCCCTCATGAGGAAACTCTGGAGTGTGATGAGGGCAGCCACCCCTCCGGCTCCCCAGGCTGAACAAGCCAGGTGACCTCAACTGCTCCTGGTACAGCTTCCCCTCCAGACCCTTCGCTGTTTTCATGGCCCTCCTTTGGACACTCTAATAGCTCTTTTCTGTACTGTGGCACCCAAAGCTGCCCCCAGCACTGGAGGTGAGGCTGCCCCAGAGCAGAGCAGAGCAGGACAATCTCTCCCTTGCCCGGCTGGCGATGCTGTGCCTGATGCACCCCAGGACACAGGTGGCTCTCCTGGCTGCCAGGGCACTGCTGGCTCATGTTCAGCTGTCTGTTGACCACAACCACCAAGTCCTTTCCCGTGCTTTTCAGTGTCTCATTCCCCAGTCTGTCTGTACATCCTGGCTTACCCCATCCCAGGTGCAGAACCTGACACTTGCCACGCACGCGCTTGGTGATTGCCAAACCCTCTAATTTGTCAGGGTCTCTCTGCCTTAAGAGGAGTCAACAGCTCCTCCCAATTTAGTGGCATTGTCCAACTTATTTAGTATACGTTCTTCAAGTCTTGCATCCAAGTAGTTTGTAAAGATGCTAAGCACTGAGCCTAAAATGAAGCTGTGTGGAATCCCAGTAGTGACCAGTTATCAGCCAGGTGTGACTCCATTCATTGTAACCTTTGTGCCCAACCCATGAGCCAGTTGCTTACCCATCACATGATGCATTTATCCAGTCATGTGCTGCACATTTTGTCCAGAAGGATCCTGGGAGTGACAGTTTCAGAAGCTTTACTGAAATTCAAAAAGATTACGACAGCTGGCTTCCCTTGATCAGCTGGGTGGGTTATCCTGTCATAAAACAAAATTAGATTTGACAAGCAGGACTTTCCCTTCATGAAACCATGCTGGCTGTGACTGTGTTTTTCAACACTTCCCAGAATAATCTCCATAATTTTAGCAGGTACTGAAGTGAGACTGACAGGCCTGTACTTTCCAGGGTCATCCTTCTTGGCCCTCTTGAACATTGGGATAGTGTTAGCCAGCTTTCAGTCAACTCCATACTCCCAAGTCCATTAAAAATTTGTTGAGAGAGTCCTCACAAAAGCATCGGCCAGTTCTCAGATGAAACTTTGGCCACACAAATATTCCCCTTCTGGCAAGCAGCATCTCTGTATTCTTTTCGTGTCCACCTGACTTTGCCTCCACTGTCCTTAAGCTTACTTATCTTGCCTTAGCCCTGCTCTGCCAAACCAGCCTTCTGCCTCCCGACATTTTGGAATTGCCAGAAGGAGTAGGAGTATGAAAAACCTTTTTTTGGCGTTCATGTTACAACAGTTGCTACTGGTCCAAAATACTGCATCTGTCTTGATAGTCATGTCAGCAAACATGTCAGAAGCCGCAATAATTGTCTCCGTCTCAGCCAAGTTAGCAGTGTGGGAAACATCACCGATGTGGTCACTGACTGTAACTTTATGGTAAAACAGTATGTGATTTAGGCTAAACTCGTGGCAGTGGTGTACTTTATGAAATGAACTTCTGATGGTTGTGATTACTGCACAGAATGTCTATTTTGTGTTCACTGTCAGGTGCAACAAGGTGCCACGGCTCTTTCAGTGGTGTTACTTTAGCATTGCATGAGGTTCCGTATGGTGTAATGGATGTGACAGTAATATGCTAAGTTTCCTTAATCTTAAAAGGTAGAAAAGTCTGAAGACTGAACATGTTGCTAAATGTTTTGCAGGTTGGACAATCTGCTCAACATAGCTTATGGAGTAAAGAGGTAATAAAGGATTAGTTGGTTCATAACAACCAAATTATTTTGAAGTATTTTGCAAACTCTTACTTTTTCAGTAAGACTTATGTTGAATTTTTGCATGTTGAGACTTCAGCTGAAATGGTTCATTTTGATGCATTTTGCATGAAATAGACAAACCTTTTGTAGCAGTTCCATGGAATTCCTGTTTCAAATGACTTGCTAATCCTCACTGGTTTTATAGCATGCTTTCCTTTTGATTTTCTATGTTACATCATTTCAGACATACCTAGCACTGTTCTCCCTACTCGTGTATAATTTTTTACATAGTATTTGCGCAGTTAGGGGGCAAAAAATATTTTTGATCTTATCTTTCTAGTCTGAGCAACATGTTCATTCTGTGAAAGCTCTGTATCATTCTATTTTATTTTGACATTATTTTGCTGTGGTTCTGTGTGAACAGCTATATTATGATTCTGTTTTGCTTTCCCTCGTTCTTTAGTAGGTTTCCTCCAATGACCATTGATGGAATGACCAGTTTGGCCGGAATTAATATCCCTGGACATGCAGGAACTGGGTGGTGCATTTTTGTGTACAACTTGGCCCCTGATGCTGATGAGAGTATCCTCTGGCAAATGTTTGGACCCTTCGGAGCAGTGACCAATGTGAAGGTCATCCGTGACTTTAACACCAACAAGTGCAAAGGTTTTGGATTTGTGACTATGACAAACTACGATGAGGCAGCTATGGCAATAGCCAGCCTGAACGGATACCGCCTTGGTGACAGAGTACTGCAGGTCTCCTTCAAAACAAACAAAACGCACAAAGCCTAACAAGTTATTCTCAGTGCATTAATACATGAAAACTATACAACAAAGGCGATTTACAAGAAGCTCTATGCATTGGTAAATGCCTTTGTTGTATGCCAGTGTGGAAATGGGGATAAAATGACTACTTAGCATCCTAAGAATATGTGAGATTTTTTTATTGCTAATATTTGAATTAGAACTTCTTAACTATCTTTTGTGTTTGAGTATTGACAAGAGGTACAGGGTTTTTACCTGTCACAATGCGTATTCTATTGCCTTCTTTGAAGAAGGTGGACCTTTTAAAATGTTTCAGCTAAGGGAAGAAGTTTTTTTCTGTATACATGGCTGCCTTTAACCTATGAGTAAATACCGAGGCTTTGTGTAATACTATAATTTTTCTTTGGTCATTTCTTGATTTGCTTTGTGTTTAATTTACATTGTAGTGCATTATTGTTTTGTTTTGTTGTTCAAGAAAAGTATCTGAAGTTTACATTTTATTTATAAAGTTATAAGCAGTATTTATTTCATCATCTTCATTTGGGTTGGGGAATGGGAACACATTATAAAAGCTTATTGTAAGAATACTGAAGAACTTTTCGTAAAGCAGTACCTTGCCAAAGAGATAAGAGCCTCTTTGATGTGGGTTTAAAAAAGCATCTATTTTTATAAAAAAAATAAAAAATTTGGAGAAACTTTTTACTGGTCCTGGAACAAATATTTTGACTTGAATACTTTGAGAAATCTCTTCGTATGACACCTAGTGAGCTTTTAAAACTTACCAGGAGATTTGCAATTGTTGGGAAAAAATTTAGAAAGATTTATGATGTAGAACTACTTTTGAGACCTTTGTATTAAGAAGTAAAGTCAATGGGATGCACTGTTGGTTTCATTTTTTGTAATCATCAGTGAAGTCATTGATCATCCTGGTTATTAAGTGATAGGTGGCTCACTTTAATTTGTGATTTTGAAACAAATGAAAATTTAAAAAAAGAATATTAGAGCAAGCAGAAAACTTAGAATACTGAGAGATGGGGGAAAAAAATCTGTTCTTCCTAAAGAATTCCCTTCAGATAGAGCTCATGGTGTTTAGTGATGTACTTGCTATTGTTTGAAGAATTGTTTTGTCTTAAGAAGAAACATCAAGCATGGTTTGCACAGTAGCAAACCAGCAGAAGTGGCCTGAGTTGGATAGGTTAGGAGGTATTTTGAAAGTTACTTTCAAGGCTAACACCTGAGCTTTGTGTAATGTAAATAAGACCTTAAGTTATAAACCTTTCAGCTAATTTTGATTATAGTTTGTTTTTTAAGTTACATGCCAAGTGATGTTCAATTCTGAATGTTTCTTTCTTTGTAAATGGCATTAACATTGTTACTTGAGGTCTGCTTCTTTCTTTTTTTTTTTCTTTTCTTTTTTATTTTTGTCCTGAGGACTTGAATTTACGGTGCATCAGATCTGTTGCTATTTTTGTCTGTAGATAGTCTAGCTTCAGCTGTTTATGGTGATGCAACATTTTTGTTTATAAATATGTTTGTGGTAAAAAAAAAAAACAAAACAAGTATAAACATATGTTTTGAGCAAATTTCCTTACATTTTTCATATGAAAACCATAAATACCTGTATGCTATTGAAGTTTAACTTTGTATGATGCTTAAATCACTATTTGGGGAAATAGAAAAAGTCTTTACCATGTATTGAAGAAATTTAAGGAAAACAAATACAGAATATTTTCTGATTAGCATCTAGCTTATAATTAAATTTTTAAAAAAAAAAGCTGAGGGTTTGATGCCTTCACCAGGATGCACTGACAACTATGTAGTTACGTCCTGCTTTTTGTATAAACTGAGATGCTCATATGCTTCCCCTTAGAAAAAGCAATGTTCTATGCATAACATAGTTGTACACTATATTTGCAGTTGTTTTTGGTTCTTATTCTTTTAAATTGTAGTTATAAAATTTTCAGTATAGTACAGTACATATACTGTGAAGCGCGTGCTAAAGTGAATAAGCAAGTTTTCATGCTGACCCACTCAATGCTATTCAAAAATCAATTGGCTTCCTGAGTACTTCTTCATTCTTAGATGCATTTAGATTGTTAAAGCTAATCCTCTGCATTAAAAGTTGTATATAGTATAGAAATCACAAACTTTCCAATGTGGGAGAAATAGTAGCTACATGCTTCTTTCCTATACTACTGTAGCAACTTACGGCATTGATGAGAAGGCATGTAAATTGGGCTTCACTTTACAGTGTTTATCCGAGCACTTAGTAAAATATAAGGCTGGTATTTATTTGAAGTTGTATAGTATGACTTAATTCACATTTGTTGGAATAGAGAATATATTCTGTTGGGTATTTAAGAGGTTGTACATGTTTTCTTTTGTGTTTGGATTCTTTGTACTTTTTCATGTTCAGTACATCAATAAACAAAGTTGAAGGGAAAACAGTGTCATGAGCCGATCTTTTACCATACTTTCCACTGCATTAATGAGTAAGCAATCTGAGTGAAAGGTTTCTGCAAAGCTCTTGAGCTATTTGTAATTTAGGTTAGGATCCTAGTTAACAACAAGGAGGTAAGACAGTGGAGCTCTGTACCGTTTTTGTTATATTAGAATAAGTGTAGAATCTTCTCACTTCAGTTTTACATTAACCACTCAGCCTGATATGATAAATGAGGTTCACTAAACACATTCAGTAAAAATTAATTTGCTGTCTTTCTGGCAGGCTGCTATCCAGTAGTAACTAAGTGAATGCCCTAGTGTGCTTTCCAAGAGATGAGGCAGAAAGATAAGGAAGTATCAGGGACTCCAAAATGGAGATACACCAGTTGGACTGTGCTCTGGCCTTCCTCAGACAGGGTCAGAGACCAGAAAGACCCAGATCAAGAGCATCGTGTAACCTCCCCCTGGCAGGTGGAAGGCAGTAGAGCAGAAGGAAGGGGTGAATGGAGGCAAGTCCTTGCTTGGTGCAACAGGAAAAAGCTCTCCTTGCCCACCTCACTCTCCCAGGTGCCTCTGTTCAATAGGTATGAGGCTCTGGATGTGGTAGGAAAATCAATGGATGATTAGGATGAAGGTCCTTCTCCAACAGAGGAGAAGTCTGCCTCCCTGAGACGTGGGTTATGGGCATCACCAGGAAACTTCCTAGCCTGGTTCAGACTACGACTGACTGGCATGGTGTTGAAGCCACAGTGCCTAGTCCAAAGACTGGCAAAAGAGATTTGAGGGTCCTGGGATGGTTGGTGAGGTATTCAGGGGCACAGGTTATTTTTTCCTCTGCTTGTGTAGGGGCAGGTAGTGACATTGAGAAAACTAGATGGACACAACTCGGTCTTAATACCTGACTCTGTGGCTAGTGCCATACTGCCAAAAATGTGGTTTCTTTTGTGTGAGGGGTTGACCTGCATGGTACTGGATGTGGTGAGTTCAGATGGGATTCGCCTCTCTAAAAGGGGAAAGAGGGTCTTTGGTCAAGGGGGCTTATTTGTAGGGCATTAAACTAGATATGATGGGGGAGGGGGATATGATCAGATATAAGGGTATTAAGGTGCAGGGTGACATGCTCTCCCAGTCAGCAAGAGGGCAGGGCCTGGAATGGTTAGCAGGTCAGCAGGAGAATTACAACATCAAGGAATTCCAGCCACTCCAGCCAGGAAGCTTCATCAGGGGTCGTACTCAATGCCTCTGTGCTAATGCACACACAGCAGGGGGAATAAACAGGAGGAATTAGAGATATGTGCAGGCCTGCAGGCACAATCATTGGCATCATGGAAACACAGATTGACTCCTGTGACTTGAATGGAAGGGTGTGAGTTCCTTAGGAAGGTCAGGCAAAGGAGATGAGGAGGCAGGGTTGCCTCCTGTGTCAGTGACCAGCTGGAGTCAATGGAGATGGTTAAGGAGCTGACTGAGCTGGGTCAGGATTCAAGGCAGGCAAGGGATAGGTGGCTTTATAGTGGGAGTGTGCTACAATCTGCCACAGACCATCTGACCAGGAAGACCAAGCAGCTGAGGCCCTTTATAGAAAAAGAGGAGTGACCTTGCTTTCACAAACCCTTCAACCACGCAAGTGTCTGTTGAAATAACGCAGAGTCATAAACGTATGGCATTAGGAGCTTCCTGGAATTCTTTGGTGATAATTTCCCTCTACAAGTTGGATGGAGGAGCCAAGGAGGAGAGGTGCTGTGGTGGATCTTGTTCTTCCAACAAGGAGGGGCTGGTGGGGAATGTGAAGCTCAGGGACAGCCTGGGCTACAGTGTCTGTGAAATAGGAGTTTGAGATCCTTACGGCGGCAAGGTTGCATGGCAAGCTCACTGCCCAGGAGTTCAGGAGAGCAGACTTCGGCCTCTTCTTGGTAGAGTACCAGGGGATAGAGCCCTGGGGGGAAGGGGCCCCATGAGAGCTGGGTGATGTTCAAGGTTTGTCTCCTTACAAGGGAGTTCAGGCGAGGATGCAGGGGGGCTGCACGTGTGAACAAGATGCTCCTGGATGAACTTAAACACAGGTAGCATACAGAGGGTGAAAGCAAGGAAAGGTAGCCTGGGAGGAATACAGAGTTGTGTTTAAATCAGCCCCCATCACTGTTCCATCACTGTTGGCTTAGCCAAATGCAGTTTCCCCAGCTCTAGAAATTTGTCCTGCCCACCTTGATCCCCTGCTCTGCCTCAGGCTGTGCCCACACCAGGGCTGTTTTCCTTGGCAAGTGATGGTTACCAATCCTAAGGTTCTAACCCTAACCTTTATATGATTTTATGAAGTACAGAGAGAGAGGAGGATTTAGTCTTTATCATGATGTCCATTTGTTGTTTAATTATTGCATTAATTTCTAGGCTCCATTAATTGGATATAGGTTTCTGGGGTTTTTTTCTGCCTTCCCAGTACTTAAAGTAAACCTTTAAAAGCTAGTCAACTCAACTGTCTTCTGCCCTTTTGAGGTACATACGCATCTTAATTCATTTGCTTCGCTCAGTTGAATGAGAGTGAGCTGCCACTAGTGAGAATACAATTCCAAAATCAGCTTGTGCAGTATAGCTTTTATTTTTAAGTGTTTTCTTTCACCTGTTTTTCATCTCTACTGTGAGAGTTTTGATACAAAACCATGTAGTGTGTGTTGTTAAGCATCACGCTGCAGTGTGGTGGAGTTGGGGTTACTTGGATGGAGGGGTCTGTGAACAGCACACATAGATAACAGCACCTTAAGGTGTTGGTTATAGCCTGTGTTGATAAAATGACTGCTTACAGAAATAGTGTGTGCCAGTGGGTTTTTATACAGTTATGTGCTTTGGTGGCTGGATGCAAGATGCTGTTCTCGGCACCAAATGAGGAGCTATATGTGGAGTTCACATTCCAGCAGGGACATAAGTGTGTTTAGCTTTCACAGAAGGATAGCTTTTAGTTCTCAAACTAAAAGCTTAGACTAGTTTGAGTACGGTATAACTAGCCACAGTTGAACTATTTTGCTATATGACAATGATGCCTTACATGGCTGCCTAAAAGCAGAGACTAGACAGGAATAAGGGAATAAAGGTAGGTATTTATTTGTAAGGCCTTTGAACATACATCCAGGGGGTGCAGAGGGTCCTGCCTCAGTGGATCCCAAGATGGATGACAGGTCATGAGTTCTTCACACTTTTTATAGGTTTGGTCCGTTTGCATATCAGCATAAATTCACCAATTAAAACTTTAGCTAATGATGTAATTTCTCCAAACTTACTCCCCTTTCCCAAGGTGTTGGTTTACACATTTTGGGCCTAGGACAGTCTGAGTGTCCTTGGAGAGCAAGCTGGAGAGGCTTTGTTACATCTATCTTAGCATAGAGAGTAGCACTTAAGCTACAGGAAACTTCAGTTATACTAACAGGATTTGAAAAATATAAAAGTTAAAACCTAAGGCATCAAAAATGAGGACAAAATATATTCATGTAAAGGTCTTCATTTAAAATCAAAACTTTTTTAGCTGCAGAGAAGGCATCAGTCAGGGACCAACACTTAAAATTAGCAGTTATAAATACAGTTGCACAGACGAAATGTCAGTGCTGAAAAATACAAATTTGCTTATAAATACGTGATCACTTCATACAAAGAAAGTACTTTTCTTACTATAGTGACATTTTATGATAAAACTAAAAGAGCAGCAAAGCTGCCTCATGCAGTTTGGTGAAGGAGTAGTTCCTTTTGTAAATAGTAAGAGTTACAGGAACATCTGTAAATACCTGTGAGGGAACTGGAGTGTTAGCTGGGGCATTTGTGCAAGGGCTTCGTTACTGCAAAACATGCTTGAGGTTTGTGTGGCCTCTTCTGCAAAAGATACATGCAACAAGATAGGTCGTGACAGGCAACCTTCCCACTTGCATCTAGGAAAGCTTTGGCAAGAGTGTTTTCTCAGCATGAAACAAAAAGATGTATTTTTAAAGTGGCTGGCTGTCCATTGGGGTTGTATGTAGTGAGCATTCTTTGTTTTCTCTAACACCCAGAGGTCATCAAGTGTAAGAAGTCTGGGATACTCTTACCAGTACTGCTGAGAAGGCCTGAGTGATGTTAAAACCCCTTTGTATTGTTAAAGGGGTTTTAACACACACTTCATGAAGGTGACTAAATGTATAGCAGTGGTGACTTCAGTTAAGCCTTAAAAAGCAGCGACTAACTAGGACTTAATATCAAAAGAATTATAGATGTATTTTATGATAGGAGAGAGTATCTCTTTTTTTTTATTTATGACAGTTTGAAAAATGAACACAATTGAGAGATGCTCCATCATGGATAAAATGATAGCCTGGGATTGTGTGCTATTCCAACCACACCAGCACTGTTGATCCAGCCGTGCTTGCACACATGCTTTGACACTGGGCTTTGTTTGCCCAGTTGTGGCATTCAGACTTCAGCATTTCAGTGTGTACATCTCGTCATGAAATGGAGCTTTTTTCACAATGACACTTTCCTAATTAAACTTGAGTGTGGAGGCACTTTCTGCAAAACCACTGCTTCAGTGGGTGATAGTTTGGGCCAGCAGATGTGCTAGCACATCAGTGGTCATCTGGGCCAAACAGCCTGGAGCTGGGAGAGAGATTGGGTCTTTTGGTGGGATGAGGTAGCACACTGTGATAATCTTGGAAAGGCTTCTGTTGGGGTGAAGGGCCGTTCTCATCTGAAAAGCTGGCATTGTTGCCCTTGTTTTCAATAACTGGCTGAAACTGAGAAGCAATGTAAACTTTCAGGTATTTTCAAAACAATATGGGCAACTTCAGTGGATTAAAAGCTTTTCTAATTTCATACAATGAAGTCTGATGGATTGCTGTCTCATCTTGTAATTACTCTCTTTTTCAATCAACTTTCTGCTCTGAGACGTAAATGGGAAAAAGGAAAACATGTTTTTCAATATTTATAAGGTCACTCTAAAAACCAAATATAACTGTGGAGAGTTAGTAAAACTTATTTTATGTACTAGATCATCTGGTTCCTGTACATAAGTGAGTTTAGATCAATATGACATTTTTGTGACCTTGTAATACTGTAAGTCATTACAAGTGCTGGCGGAGTGTTGATTACAAACACTGCAAACTTTACAAAAACGTAAGAGCTGAACTTTCTTTTGAAGCAATTCTTACTAAATTATTTTCTTATATGCAGTAGGGCACTTCATTAGTACAGCACTGGTATTTCTGTTGCTTTGAGTGCAAGGATGTTCTTAGTTTCAAGTGTTTACTTGAACATTAACAGTGTCTACAGCTGTTAAAAGCTTCTTCTATTAAAAGTCCTGACAAAACAGAGCTATTTTCCAGCACTTATGAAAGACAATATTCTCTAATAAAAATTAAATATCCCTGAAAGATGATCCAACACTTCTTGATACCTACCTGTCTCAAAAGTTTGGTGTTAATTTTTAGAAATGCAAGGTACTCTGCAGCAAACTAATATCAAGAGGAAGGTGAAGATAGGTCAAAGTGAAACACTTCTTTTCTACTACTGTCAGTGCTTTGTGCCATCATTCAAGATGCAAGCTAAGGAGTGGCAAATTTATTTTTTCTGTCCTTGATTAGTATTGGCACTATATCTGAGGGATCCAAAACAGTTCAGTTGTAACCTTCACTTCAAGCTCTTTGCCTTCCCTGTTTAACAGTTCGTGTTTTCTGAGGAGCTAAGACTCCAGAAACTTTCTGGTTGAATTCCTCTTTTCTTGAAGTGTTGTGTTGCATATTCATTGTGAATAGATACAGTTTCCAGTTTTATTACCACTAGCTCAGATATGTTATAAATCTGAATTTTGAATGTAAATGCAATACTTGCAGTAAATTATGTCTGTTGATGATGGGCAGTTTGGGGATTATTTTTTTTTTAATAGGAAAAAGATTTAGTAAAGTGAATTTAGGAAACAGGATTTTGAATTTGGATTCCTGTTTGTTGTGCTTGCACTCAACAGTCACACATGACTGTTCCCCATCCCACTGCTCCGGTGTGTTGTCAACCAGCCCTGGTGCATTGCACATCTAAGCCATGCAAGTGGATTTGTGTGTGTAACAATGGAAAAAGAACATCTGTGTTTTACCGACTTCAGGGGAGACCAGAAAGGTAAAATTAGTCTTCAGTTGGTTCCATTAGATTGCCTGTCCAGGAGTTAAACTGATCCACAGCTGATTAGCAATTTACTTCCAAGTGTGCTCATTCCAGAATGACAGTGGTTACTTTCCATATAGAAAACAGGGTCTTCTACGTTCTAAATACCTTAATAAGGTTGGCCAGAAACCTGGAGTTGATACCTTAGGATCTTATGTTGGCATCCCTCAGACCAACAGGAGAAAGAGAGGAAGGAATCCCAAAAGGGTCAAGCCTGGACAAAAAGAGAAAGCTGTCAAAGTTGTTGAAAATCCAGGTTTTGTCTGAAGCTTATGAAAACTTCTCTTTTCAAAAACTACCCTCTTTGGTCCTTGGGATTGTTACGACTTACTCAAGGAAAACAGGTATTTAATTTTCTTCTACCAAGACAGCTTTTCCAGAAAAGCAGAAACGAAGCTAAAAAGACATAAAACCATATCACAAAGGCAGCAGAAGCCTAAAAAAGATCTTTCAAATTGTGATACCAAATTTCAGCACATCTGTTAGGTGATAGTGTAGTTCTTTGAAACTTCCACAAAGCATGGAAAGCAGAAAAAAATAAATGTGAAAATTTAGAAGTGAAATTCAAATAAAATCAAATTTTAATTAAATAAATTAAAAGTGAAGTCTGGTTGGCTGAATTGCCACAGTGAATACAGTGAGGTTTGTAAATTTCTGGAGAACTTCTTGGTAAGTCTTTGAGAATACTTTGAGAGCATCAGCTCTAAGCTTCTATTCAAAATAAAATTCTATACCATTACCTAGAAAAGGAAATGAAAATTTAGAAGAAATTCATGATCATGATGTAATTTGAAGTAATTATTAAAAGTATGAAAATAGCTTTCTTGATACTCACTTCCACACGGATATTTTACCTTAACAGTGGCTCTAGATGAGGATTTCTATAGTACAATGAAGCAAGTTGTTTACCAGGCACTTGAAGGGAAACTCACATTTTTTGGAAAGTGAAAAAAAACCTTTGAAAATTCCTGAAGATGATGCTGCAAAGCCTTTCTTTCACCTCTTGTCTCAAAACTTCTATATACTTTCTTCCATAAATGAAGATCAATTTCATGAAGTATGCCAGCTGGGAATGTTTGTGTTTTCCTTCGGTGTACTAAAGCTGCTATCATCTTATAGCATGGTCTCAATCTTGTGCTTTTATAACCTTTGAACTGTAAACAAGCCTTACAAGGTCTGATTAAGGCATATGTGGTGTATGATTTGAGGGACTCTTGCCAAGGCATTATGGCACCACATTTGCTGCTACTTGACATCATTTTCTCTGTAGGTGGTTCCTAAACATGAAGGGTCCTTCAGTAACATGGCAGCATTGTGACAGATGTCACAAATATTCCTCCTCAAATTTTGATTTTTAGCTTTTTTCAAATATCCTGCTTAGAAGACAACCCTATTTCCTAACAAGTCTGTCAAGTATTCCTTCAGCAGAAGGGACTTTGAAGAAATAAAGAGTAAACTTGGAAAATCAAGGTTATTTGTCAGAAACCAGAATTCCAGAAAGAAGTGTCAGGCTCTGGGAGACACACTTTCCTAACATAATCCAGCTTCACTTGGTCCCTATGATGCCTTAGGTTTTAACTTTTATATTTTTCAAATCCTGTACTGCTAGTGTAACTCTGAAGTTTCCTGTAGCTTGTTAAGTTCTGTTCTCTCATGCTAAGATAGACATAACAAAGCCTCTCCAGCTTGCTCTCCAAGGACACCCAAAACAAGAACTGTAAACCATCACCTTAGGGAGAGGGGGGCAAGCTGGGGGAAATTCCATCATTGGCTGGGTTCTGGTTGGTGAATTTATGCTGATATAAAAGCGTGAAGAACTCATGACATGTTGTCCATTTTGAGATCCACTGAGGCAGGACCCTCTGGAGCTCAAAGTGTACATCTGAAGGTCTTTCAAATAAATACCTCCTTTATTCCTTTATTCCTGTCTAGTCTCTGTTTCTAGGTAGCCATTTAAGGCATCAACTAAGACAGGTGGGAAGGAGCTGATATTTTGGGTTCAGAAAGTTGTTTTGAACTTCTCTAGTGTTTCTCCAAGAATTCATACACAGCGCAGTGGAAGTCACCAAAAGTGAGCAGCTGTGTACTTGAATATGGGAGCCTATTTAACCAGAAGAGATGCACTTCAGCTTCCCAAACAGCTCAGCCTGGCTGTGGAGGAGTGGAGACAGAATTTGTTGCAGGCATTTAATGTGAATCTTCCATCAGACAAGCTAAAATGCTCTTGTTAACCTAAATGGACCTCCTTGCACACCAGAGATTTTGGAACATAGATATATTTTTATTCATGTTGGTACCAGTCTTTGGGTATTAAAACCTTTGGATATTAAAACCTTAAAGATTCTGAACTGTTCTTTCTGAATCTAGACAGCTGATCACCAGCTGGGCTCTATCAGCCCTCTTTTTATTTCCTAGGAAATCAAGCAAAGTGAATTTGGAGGATTTTTTTTTGTTTCAGCTCCCTATGTATTGTCACTTTCAGCTCTGGCCTGATCTTTTGTGCATAATGCTTTATGACCTGACCACTACCTCATGTTGAGGTATATTAATATCCATATATCAGTTTGACCAGTGTAATGTTTTCAGACTGAAGAAGAGGGGAGCAGAAGAATATGAGAGTGTCATTTCACTTTGGTCTGGATTTTCTCTCCTTTTGGCTACTAGCATGAACTTGCAAGAGAAGCATGTTTCACCAGGGCAGTGCTCTTTCTCACTGTGTGGATTGAAATTCAGCATTCAGCTCAACACGTTTGTGTTGTTAATTTCTTTCTGTCCTAAAATTACGTTAGTACCCTCTTGTATCTATTACTGATACAATCAGAAGACCATAAGTTCATAAAAGCAATCATGTGCTCTGGTACTACTTCAGCTTCTGTAGATAGGCAATATAAAAATAGAACTCCCCAAACAATAGGGAAAAATTAATAGGGGTAAGATTTAGGATGGAATGAGAGTTACCTTGATGTGGAAATACTGATTTTTTCCCACTTCAATTTAGACTGCACAGGCTTTTTCTATTGCTGAAAGGTTTATCGATACAGTTGACAAGATGCTTCTGTTCAAGGTACCAGCAGGGAAAAAACTCAAAGAAAGAAGATCCAAAAACCTCATTAAATGAGGAGGGGAGAAAGATACTTAAGCAATTGAAAGCTCATCTGGATTCCCTGCCAGAGAGGCCTTTACAGGTAAGAAAAGATTGCAGTGTTCACAACTTCAGTGTAATCTCTTTCATTCTGTGCATTTAAGCACAATCTTTTCACTACTGCAGTGCAAAAAGGAAGATTTGGAAGGAGTGTAGCACCAAAAACCCAAGTGGTTTTAAATATGCAAGGTAGAGTCACAGGATCATTAAGATTGGAGAAGACCTCCAAGATCATCAAACCTTTGACCAAACAATGCTGTGTCAAATTAGACCAGGGCACTAAGTGCTATGTCCAACTGTTTCTTGAACAATTCCAGAGATGGTGATTTCACCACTTCCCTGGGAAAATCTTTCCAGTGCTTGACAACCTTCCAGGGTGGAAGTTCTTGCTGATATCCAACCTGAATCTTGCATGATGCATCTTGAGACTGTTTCTTCTTCTCCTGTCACTGGTTGCCTGGCAGAAGGGACTTAGCCCCCACCTGGCTACAACCCCTGAGCCTCCTTTTCTCCAGGCTGAAAAAATCTAGTTCATTCAGCCATTGTTCTCCAGGCCTTTCCCCAGCTCCTTTGCCCTGCTCTGGACATGCTCCAGCACCTCAATGTCCTTCCTATAGTGAGGGGTCCAGAACTGGATGCAGGAGTTGAGCTGTGGCTCACCTGTGCCACATACAGGGTGACAGTCACCTCTTCCTGATGGCCACACTATTTCTGATACAGGCCAGGATGCCATTGGCCTTCTTGGCCACCTGGGCACATTCTGCCTCATGTTCAGCCACTGTTGACCAGCACCCCCTGGTCCTTTTCTGCTGGGAAGATTTCCAGCACGCTCTTCCCCAGCCTGTAGCACTGCATGGGGTTGTTGTGGATGAAGTGCAGGACCCAGCACTTCACCTTATTGAACCCCAAACTGTTGGTCATTATTGTTGGCCCAGATCCCTCTGCAGTGCCTTCCTACCATCCTGCAGATCACCATCCCTGCCCAGGTTACTGTAACCCTCAAGCTAACTGCAGGTGCACTCAAGTCCTGTGTCCAGATCTTTGATAAAGACGTTAAATGGGACTGGCCCCAACACTGATCCTTGGGGAGCACCTCCAGTGACTGGGCACCAGCTGGAAGCAGCACCATTCACCGCCACTCTCTGGGCCCAGCCAACCAGCCAGTTCTTCACCCAGTGAAGAGTGCACCTGTCCAAGCCCTGGTGAATGCTGTGGAAAACCATATCAAAAAGTTTTACTGAAGTCCAGGTGGACAACGTCCACAGCCTTTCCCTCCTCATCCACCAAGCAAGTCACCTGGTCTCACCATAGGAGATCAGGTTAGTCAAACAGGACCTGCCTTTCCTGAAGCCGTGCTGGCTGGGCCTGATCCCTTGGTTGTCCTGCATGTGCCACATGATGACTCTCAAGACAAATTTTTCCATAATCTTTCCAGTCACCGAGGTCAGGCTGACAGGCCTGTAGTTTCCTGTATCCTCCTTTCAGCCCTTCGGACATCACACTGCTCAGCCTCCAGTCCTGACAATGGTTTGGCAGTCAGCCAAAACTGAGGATAAACAAAGGGGAGTGGTTTTGGGACCTCTTCCACCAGCTCCCTCAGTATCTTCTGTATGGTAAATGCCATCCAGTCCCACAGAAGTGTATGTCTAAGTTAGGTCACTGACTACTTCCTCCTGGATTGCAGGGAGCCTGTTCTGCTCCCCGTCCCTGCCTACCAGCTTTAGGTCTGGTTGCCCTGAGCATAACTGTTCTTATTGTTAAAGGCTGAGGCAAAGAAGGCATTAAGTACCTCATTATCCTTATCCTTGATAACAATGTTCCGCCATGTGTCCAATAAAGGATGGAGATTTTTGGTCCTTCTTTAGTTGTTCATATATTTATAAAAGCGCTTTTTATTATATCTCACAGCAGTGGCCAGATTGAGTTCTACCTGACCTTTTGCCTTTCTAATTTTCTCTCTACACAACCTAACACTATCTTTGTACTCTTCCTGAGCTGCCCGTCCCTCTTCTAAAGTTCATAAACTCTCTTTTTCGCCTTAAGTCCCAGTGAAAGCTCCTTGTTCAGCCAGACTGTTCTTGTTCAACACCAGCTTGTCTTTTGGCACACAGGGATGGTCCATGTCTGCACCTTCAAGATTTCCTTCTTAGAGTATGTCCATCCTTCCTGGACTCATTTGTTTTTAAGAACTGTGTCTCAAGGAAGTGTCTGAAATAGTGTTCTGAACAGGTCAAAGTCCACCTCTGGAAGTCCAGGGTACAGGATTTTGTTGACCACCCTTCCTTACTTCACCAAGAATTGCAAATTCTCTTATTTCATGGTCAGTGTGCCCAAGATGTCCTCTGGCCACCACGTCTCCCACCAGCCCTTCTCAGTTTATAAACAGCAGGTCTAGTGAGTCACTGTCCCTTGTAGGCTCACCTCCAGCTCTGTCAGGGGGTTGTGATTCTCACGTTCCAGGAGCCTGCCTCCTCTCCACTGTGTTCAGTTTCCAGCAGATATTCCACAGGTTAAAATCTCAAATCATGAAAATCATGAAACACCAGCCCGCTTTTTGTAGAATACTTCATCTGCCCCTTCATCCTGTCTCTATGGTCTATAACAGATTCCCCCTGGGATGTTTGCCTTGGTGTTCCACTTGATCCTTACCCTCAGGAACCCAACCTGTGGGGGTGTCCTGAGCTCTGAGCAGTTGAAACCCTCCCTAATGCATAGTCACCCCACCACCCCTCCTTTACGTAATACCTCTTATCCAGGCCCTAGGAGGGCAGCAGCCTTCCCTGTGGGATGGGTCCAGTCGGCCTACAGTGCCCTCAGTTCCCTTGGGCAGGGAGTCACCTAGTATTGTGTTCTTGCTCTCAGTAGTTGGGATGTGCCCACTTGAGTGACTTGCACTGGGCAACCCCCCAGACAGACCTTCATCTCCACTATCATTTTCCTGACCCTCGCATTGCAGAGCCTCCTATCTATTCTGTAACTGCACCTGGGAAAGCCAGGGAGGCAGGGGAAGGATTCTTCTGCCACCCCAAGTAGGGATCTGTTTCAATTCCCCCCATCTTTTAGGCCCCCTCCTTATTCTAGAGGGCAAGAGGGCTGGGGCTGCTTTGACCCTTGCCTAGCCTCCATCTGCTGCATTTCCCTCAGGGATTAAAAGGTGTGTCTCCACCAGTCTGTTTCACACAATCCCTGATAGTCCTCAACCTCTCCACCTCCTCTTCAATCTCTGATATTGATACTCTTGCAGATTAATCTTACAGAGTCAGAGATCCCTCCTGAGGTAGGGAAGTCCATCATGTTCTGTGTGTGAACAACACTTAGGTTCCCCTGAAAGCATGGCATTTTCATGCCACTCTTCCCCCCAAAGTGTATATCTGGCATGTGTGCTCTTGTAAATAACATAGTGAATTTTTAACAGGAATAGGTTCCAAGCATTCAAATTCAGCTATAGCAGATCCCTAAAAGCACACATCAGGAAGTCACAAACTGTCGTACAGTGCTAAAGGCACAGGAGTAGCGACATGGGGAGGTTGAAACAGGGCTCTTGGTCTTGGCATGTGAGAGCTGGGACTTGTGCTCTGTATCTCCTGTGTCAGGAGTGGCAGGCTTTAGGAACCACTCACCCCTTGTCCCCATCTTTCTGCAGAGGCGAAGTGAAGGCAAGACAAAATCCGGGTCCAGAGGTAGCATGGGACCACAGGCATCTCCGGCTGATGATGCAGTTTGCATGGTCTCTACATCAAGAGACCTCTCTCCCTGCATGCCAAGGGTCAAGCTAGCATTGGAGGCTTGGTGAGCCCTGGTGTGGCTTATCTCCAGGCACGGGGCTGCTGCACTTGAGATAGCTGACTGTCTGGGACACACCTTGGCAGTAAGGCAGGCCTAGCCTCAAACGTTTATGGACAGCTACTCTGTCAGAAATCTGTTAAAGGTTCTTTTGGGAAACTGATGTCTAAATATGTGGCAAATGTTAATATGATTTACTGGGATAATCTTCTTGTTTGGCTGATTTTTTAGGAGCCTTTGCCCTGTGAAATTTCAGAAATTCACTGTAAAAACCGGTGAAATTGTGTGATATTCATGATTTCCAAAGAGAAAAATGGCACTGAGGTAGAACTGTATTATTTTCTGGAACTGAAATAATTCTAATAATGTTTTTTTATTATTGTTTCTTAACCTTTCTTTCCATAGCTATTTATATATATATTCTCTGCTTCAAACTCAGTTTGTAAATATATTGAAATTTTTGAAAGATGCTGGTTTATTATTTTTTCCTGAAAACAGGACATTTAAATACTTAAAAGGTGCTAGAAATTGTATCTGAAACATTAAGGTTAAATTTATGATTAATGAAGTTCCTAACCTCTGTTGTTGTCTAGTCTCTTGATGTTGAACAGTTTTCTCAGAGGTTAATGAAACATAGAAAACATTGTGAAACCAAGAAGCTGATTTTTGTGAAAAGAATGTGTATAGAAAGATCATTAATGTTGAACTAGTCTTTAAAGGCCTTCTTCTATGAAAATGCTTTCTCTCCCCAGACTCTGGATCAAGGGGAGATGCATTTGTTTAGCATTAGGTATTTGGTAATACTAATAATTATTTTTCCTTCCATAAGAATAATTATCAATTGTTCCGTTTGATGGTGATAAAAAAGTTTCCTATTTCTGTCATCATCAAGGGAAAAAATATTTTTGACTCTGTCTACTTCAGTAAAATGAACTGTTCAAAAACAAAGCACCATTTATTTTAATCTCTGTTATGGAAATTCTGCTACTTATAATTTCTTTTTTGCACATTGTCGTTGTGGAGAGGAAAACCAGACTTCACACTGATTTCCACTGTAGCATTAGAAGATTAATCTATATGCAGTTTTCTTGGGATTGCAGGATCAAAGGTAAAATGAGTCTTCCACTTCTGTGATGTGAAAACAATATTTCTGTGCATACCAAGAGGTCTTGTAGATGAGCTAGGTAATCAGCTAACACAATCGGTTAAGAGTCTGATGCTAAATTCTGTAGTCTGGGAACACTGAAGCAAATATTCTATGTTAAACCAACAGGAAGGAGAAGAAGAGAGACGTTAAGAAAATGCAGTCTTTATCCAGGTATATGCAATTCCAAAAAGATTTATTCTTATAGAGATCCACTAAATAAATAATGGGTCTATTGCAAGAAACAGGAAAATTTGTAAAAGCAACTAGAGGCCTACACATTACTAGAAATTATTCACGAAAACAAATGTTTTCTGGGAAACATTGTTCTCAGAAAGCCATGTGTCTCCTTTTCCTGATCAAGAACGAGGAGACCTCTTGGCTTCAAAGTGCAGCACTGATCAGCCATGAGAGTTCAGCTAATGCCATGTCACTGAACCCGGTGGCATCCCACGGATGTGGTCACGAACACAAAGGCTCCAGTTTATGAAGCCCTCATTGTATGTGCAGAACAGGAGTGAGCTTCTGAAATGCTGACCCTTGTAATCACCCCTCTCCAGCAGAAGAATTGATTTCCCCTGTCCTTCCTGCACATTAATCATGTGAGGATTTTGTTACAACCACTCTTTATAGTGTGCTTCCCATGCCGTGACTGTGGCTAGGTCCATCCCATGTTATCCTTGATCATCTCAGAGCACTGTGCTGTGAGGCACTGAGCAGCTTGCCCAGAGAGCCTCTGGGCTCCCATCCCTGGGGGTGTTCAAGGCAGCCTGGATGGGGCTCTGAGTAACCTGGCCTCGTGGAAGGCTCCCTGCCCATCGCAGGGGTTGGAACTAGATGGCCTTTAAAGTTGCTTCCAGCCCAAACCATTCGATGATTCTATGATTAAGTGATGAGTATTTGGTTCAATTTGAGCTCAGCCAGTACTATAGTAAGTACACAACAGCCTTCCCTCTAAACTGGAGAGAGATGGATTTGATGAGTGGACTGCTGGATGGCTAAGAAAGTAGTTGGGTTGTTGCATCCAGAGGATAGTTGTCAATGTCTCAGAGTCCTGAGGGATATCATAGTTATGTGCTTCTCTTCATGGCTTGTTCTGCTGAAACAGGGATCATCTTTGATAGTGCCTTCAGATTGCTGTATCTGTTTGAGGTGCTGCTGATTTGAAATGCCTAATCAATGACTGGCAAAGAGCAGATGAGTGCTGAAGAATCACTAAAGCAGCTGCATTCATCTGGGATGAGGCACACCACGATGTTATGGAAAATGTGCTCAAAAGCTCACTGAAGAGCAATTCCTAAGACACTATAGTTATGATCACACTTCAATAGGGAAAAAGATAATATGAACTTTAACCATGCTTATGGTATGCTGTAAAATATTTCCATGAAGGATATACAAGAGTAAATACTCTTAGATAAGCTAAAGTCTCTGAAACAGAAAAAATATAAAGCTCTTTTCTATAATGAACTTTGATTGAAAAAGTAAGTGCAGAAGATTTTCTGAAATCTTTTCTAGACCATGCTACCCTTTCTACTGATCTGTAAAAACAGGTAGAAGAACAGAAACTTGGAGAAGGATTATTACCTTTGAGAAAATTTGAACCCAGATTCAGAGCATACAGCAGCTGCCTAAGAATGCACTAATGTTTCGCTGGCATGGAGCCTTCTTCCTGTAGCGATTGTTTATCCTTGTGGTTGCTGGTAGTAATTGGCTGGAGCACAGTCACTTGCAGCTGTTAGACACACTGGGTTCCAGTGGAGTTCATCAGGGCTTTGTGTGCACTAACGTTCTCTTTGGAAAGCACTGTGTCTCCAGGGTAGGGTACTTCAGAGGGTACTTTTGGCAGTTGGTGGTTCTACTGAAAGAAATGAGATAAACATATGCTTTTAATTTTTAGTTGAGCAGATGGGGTCTTACTATGAAATCCACTTTGTGTGTGTGAAAAAAAAAAACCAAAACAAAACCCAAACTGACCTGTGTGAATTTCCTAGTTTTATCATCTGAGCATCTGGAGAATACATAGTTTTGACCAAAAAAACTCCCAAAAAACAACTAAATGCCCACCCTGCTAGGTGAACAGCCTTTTCACAATACCTCCTTTTTCCCTTGTGTGAACGGAAAGATATTCACGTATGAAACTGTTTTCTGGAGTCATAGATGTTGCTATTTCTCACCTGAAATGAGACAAATATAAGCATCAGTTGAAAGGATCTTTTCCTCTCTGCTGATAGAAATCCATGGCTTAATTCTAGTGTCCTGACCTCTGGTTTTAGTCAGTATTCAGAAAACAGACTTTCTTACTGTTCACTGAACTATGCTTTGCACCTAACTGCAACCAGATACCATGTAGGAAGCTGAGTTTCCCTTGGAGGTTATTCATTCAAGAGACACACAAGTTCTACCTCGAAGTTTAATAGGTTACTTCACACTGAGTTATCTCTGAGGAAATATCATGTGTAAATCTATGATGACTTCTTAAGCTACTCAGGTTTAGTTCAGCTGCAAAAATGACAGAACATCAAAGTCAAGAAGTCTTCATGCTCTTCACATATTTGAAAAGAACTGATGGCATATCACCTCTGATTTTTTAATCACCTTTGTTTTTACACCTGTCTGGGAAAGGAACCTCAGGCCTTTGGGCTGGCATGAATGGGGTTCTGCAGGGCTCCATTTTAAGCATAGTTGTCTTCAACTTCTTCATAAATAGCTTGAACGCAGGACTTGAGAGGATACTCACTGCTTACATACTTAAGGGCTTACACTAAATTGGGAGGAGCTGTCAACTCCCTCGAAGACAGGGAGGCTCTGAAGCCCTGCAGAGAAACCTCCAGCAATAAGCGGGCTGAGCAACCACCAAGCCTATGAAGTTTAAAAAGGGCAAGTGTCAGATTCTGAACCTGGGATGGGGTAACCCAAGGTGTACAGACAGACTGGGGAGTGAAATGCTGGAGAACAACACAGCGGGAAGGACCCTGGGGGTCCTGGTTGATGGCAAGTTGAACATGAGCCAGCAGTGCCTGGCAGCCAGGAGGGCCACCTGTGTCCTGGGGGGCATCAGGCACAGCATCGCCAGCCGG